>PVJO010027943.1:0-19161 GCA_004026905.1 Hystrix cristata
ATAAAGGTAAGGAATATTTTTGTATGTGGGGCACTATCTAGGGTATTTGACATCTTAGACCAAAATCATGAGTGAGATGCTATTTGAATCTACTTATTGGATACTCAGAAGCTTGATTTCTGAGGCAGAAGTAGAAAGATTTTGAAGTAATATGGGAGAAAAAAAGTGTGTCTCCCAAGGAGAGGAATAACATGATGAAAAGAGTGTTTAAAAAAGATGTGTCTGAATATGCAGGCTATGCATTTCCTTGGTGGTTTAGTCTTATGCTTGTAAATCAAGGATAATGAAATATGACTTGTGGGGAAATTGAGAGGATTAATTACAGAAACTAATGTTTGTAAAGAGCTTTAGGAAATGCTGAATTCAAAGTCTTATTGCACCTAAGTTCGGAGCATTTGCATGCTTCCTCTGGTGAGTTTCTAGTCGTGCTGTCTGACATTACTTTACACTGAGCTCCAATAAAAGTGATTTCGGAGAGCATTTTCTGAAAATGAGGCATCGGAGGAGAGCAACTGGCAAGGTCAGACCCCTTCCGCAGTACAAGGCAAGCCAAATTCCCGGGTCCGCCAGGTCGCCAGGAAGAGTTTCCAAGAGAAGCGCACATCTACCAGCTTTTTCTCAGTATAGTCACCCCACAGAGCCATTTGAAAACTATGCTAAGTAGAGAGTTAAAACATAATAAAGGGTTAAAACTGTTTCTTAAACTTTTTTTCTGTAAATTTGGTTGTAATTAAAACTGCATCTTTCTTTGCAAGTCACAAACAAATTTTACAATGGAATTTAGAAATGTGCAGTATTTATAAGCTGTCTGATATGTAAAATTCTTCATATACAAAATATATTGGACCGTTACGACTCCTCTCATGCATTGATTTTACTGTCAGAGATCATGTTTATTAAGATGTCATCTGGGAACACAGTTATGTTAAAGCTGTACTCTGCCACTGCTAACATTCTTCCTTTAAGGCCTTTCTTGAAGATGATGTGGAAGGTTTATTCAAGCACAGAGTGTTGGACATTTTCTCATCTCGGGGACAAAATATCTGATGCCTGTAACGTAAAAGTGGAGAGGTTTATTTTGGCTCTAAACTTCAGTTCATAGTCAGGGGGCTGCAAGGCCAAACAGCACAGTGGGAGGCTCTGTCAGGAAGGCTGCTCAGGTCAGCACAGCCAAGATGCAAAGAATGGGAATAGTGCTGGACAGGAACGGGCCAGTACCACACGTATGGTGGTTTGCGAGCCCATTCCTCCTTGACCTACCCAGACACATCCAGGAGCGTCCTTTACCAATCCCTTAGGCATTTCTTAATCTAATGAAATAGCATACCGGGATTAGCATTCATAATTCGCCCCTTGTTCACTTCACACTTGAACATTTTTTCTTAATACTTAAACTCTAAATAAAGGAAATAGCAAGTTCATAATTCCACTTAACACTAATATAACTATCCCATGTACAACTAGAAACGCAAAGAATGCCTTCATCAGCCTTAATGGCTCTAACATTTTTTTTCAGAAATCCGAATAATAGTCTCTTCCAAGACTCAAGGCAAACTCTGAACTCTGAACCTCTAGAACACCAAAACAAGATACATAATTCCAAGGCACTATGGCCCTGCCTAAACATTCTCATTCCAAAATGGAGGAACGGGACAATGGAAAAGACTTGGACAAAGCAAGACCAAAACCCATCAGGGCAAAATTGAGTCTTATAGTTCCAGGCCTGGCCTCCAAAGCACAAGGTGGTGTGACATCGGTTCCAGAAGTATTGGAGATTGCAGTCTAGACAGCCTCTAGTTTAGTCTGGCTCCACTCTCAGGCTGTAACTTTCTTCAGCCAATGCTCCACATCTGACGTTTCCATCTGACGTTGGAGTCTGCACTGTGCCATTGGCTTCATGTACAGCCCCATTGGGAATCTTGGTCTGCTCTCCCAGGCTTGTATTTAATATCTGAGGAGAAACCAGAACTCTTACATACTGCATGCCAGTAAAATTAGTATCGCATGGACAACACCAAGGTCTGCCACTAGTATGGGCAGTAGCCAAACACCTTTGGTGTGTGACTGCGTGTTTTCTCAATGACTGGGCAGTTGAGCATGGTAAAATGATTGCTGAGGAACCAATGGAGACCCTTGTCTAGCAGGTTACGACTTACTCATTGTACACCATTCCTACTCTTACTACTGTAGCAAGGTCCTACTTAAATGACCCTAAATAATGTCATATGCCTTGCCGATAGAGTTTTCAAATTTATCTTGTCTTCTTTGTTTCTTATTCTATTCATGATCCTCTTTGTTAAATGTAATAGACAATGATTTTTTACATGGAGATTCAGTTCAAAGTTTCAATTCTACTACTTAATATTTTCATGATCTTATTATGTCACTTAAAAACACCAGGTCTCATGGTAGTAACTTTGAAAACACAGAACTAGGACCAGGACATCATTGTCTTTCCTTCTTACCATAATTTGTAAAGTTAATATGTTTAATTATATAGATTGGCTTGTTCGTTCACATTTATCATTTCTCCACACCTACTCCCTAAAATACACAGATTGTCTTACAGTCTTCTCCTTTTATGTGTGTGTTAATCTAATAAAGTTAACTCATTGCAAATGTTTCTGCCACGTGTTTTCTCTATTTTTATAAATTTGCCTTTTTAAAACTCAGTGTTGCTTATATTTCTTGGATTTCTCACTCTTCTGCATCTTTGGTGTATTCATTTAAATTCCAATGGCAGCTATCATGAGTTCTAAACAGTCCAATCAGTTTTGCCTTTGAATTGTTTTATGTGAATCACTGAAAACAAAATGTAGATTTAAGTTGAACTTTTAATTATTATGAATCCAAAGGACATATAGTAGATGCCTATTAGTAATGATGGATTTCCAAAAAGTGTAGTTATTAAAATTTAAATGTGTGTATTTCTGCCAAGAATGCTCATCATCAAAAAAGATTTTCAACAGGCCTAGCATGTTCTGGTACATAGGAAATATAAAATGGTGTGGAGATTATTGGGTTACTGGCAGGACTAGGCTTAGAGTCAGAGATATTCCAAGGTATTTGCAAAGCCACCATGACATTACCACTATCAGATAGACCTTATTTAGTTTCATTCTGCTGCTTTTCTTCTCATTGCTCTTCCTTTATACATTTATTCTATTTCGGCCTATAAGAAATATCTATGGAAAGCCCACAGATCACCGGCAAAGCAAAAAGCAATCTGTGTTGGACATATGTATTCGTTTTAAACACAAGACAATGAGAAATGTCAGAATAAACAAAAGGATATTTATCTCTTCTTCCTGTGTTCCACCATATTATGTCATACTTCAACTGCCTATCTCAAAATATCAGAAAATGCAACTCTAAAAGGACTTAATAAATAGATTCATAGACTTACAGACTTCCCCTAAATTTAAGGCTATTTATTCACCAACCTCAAATAATGAAGAATCACAGTTCTCCCCATATTGAAGATCTGAACACGTGAGAAGCTGTTTCTGGTTATCTGGCTTTCCACTAAAATTTTTAAGATTGGTCTCCAGTTCCAAGCATCATACACTGGACCCAAGTGATGTTAGAAATCACAATATTATTTATTTAGGGATATTATTAAGTGCAAGACTATTGTTCCCAATACTCCTTTGAGAATTCAACAAACTCAGATTTGGACTGTTATCCCATTGCAAAATTACCAGGTGGAGATGGGAATCATATTATTGTCTTTAATTAGCTTGATTCAGTACATAGGATAGAAGGGAACAGATTCTCCTAAAGCACGAGACTACATGGTATCTAAAGGAAAGCAAGACTCTCTAGCACGGAAGAATGTGAGGGAGTTGATAGGTGAGATATATATTTCTAGACCACATGGTATATGTCTGTAGCATATCTTCTCATTTTTATCAAAAATTTTGAGAGCTAGAAGGAGAGAAATAGTGTTTATTTTTGCATAATTGCTCAGTGGAAAGAAAACTAGGCTAATTATAGAAATAATGGATTGTGTTTCTGATTTACTTCGTAATTCCTGCCTGTGATACCACTGAATCTCATTCCGTGTCAGCATTTTATGAGCTAACTATGGTCTTGAGAAAAGACAGTTGAGTAAATCACTCATGGCCAAGTGTTTCTATGGGGATTGAAACCATTTAAAAAGATAGAAAATATCACAGGAAAGATAAATTTTAGAAGATAATGGAACATATGAAAACCTATTGGATATAGGCAATTAAAGATTGATTTATGTATGGCCCAGCAGACATATCTAAGAAAAGAAATATTTTTAAGTCATCAAAAAGAACATATAATAACTGAATACACTGAGCATGGCTGTTATTATTCAAGGCAGACTGTGTCTAGAAGTCCAAATAATACTAAAATGGAGGCATGTAAATAGCTAATGAAGACTTTGCAGACTAAATAATAAAGCAAACAGTTCAGGTAGGAAGTATTTTCATGTTTTGATCTGTGCTTTGTCTCTTTTATTTGTTTCAATCACCTCGGTATAAGGGTACACAAGCGATATTTTGAAAAAAAATTCTCATTAGTGAATGCTAGCAATGTTCTTTTTTAAATGCATCTTATCAATGTTTTATGATAAACAATACTGAACATTAAATTTGTTCCTAACAAATTGTGAGTGCACAGTTCAGTATTATCAGTTGTATTAAAATTGTTGTGCAGCAGATCTCCAGAACATTTTCATTTTGTAACCCTGAAGTTCTATACCTGTTCCACAGTAATTCCCATTGCGTCTTCTCTATGGCCCCTACTGACCGTCTCTCTACTTTCTGTTTCTATTATGTTCTACATGTCAATAATTTTACCAAACATTTAATGTAAATGATCATTTTACTGTAATTCATATTTTACTTGCACTTTATTTCCGATTTACTCTGTTTTTATTTTTAGTTACAAAATGTAATATAGTCAGAAAGCAGTTAAATAATTTCATCATCACAATGATATGCAGAGAAAATTTAAATATAAATGATGATAAAGGCAAATCAAGTCGTTTATGGTGATTATTAGAACAAAACAATAAAATTCTGGAGACCGTCAAGATTCATACAGGATGTGAAAAATGATACCTGCAAATTTTGTGGGCAATAAAGAATTAGGTATGGGGCTGGGGATTTAGCTCAGTGATTAGAGTGCTTGCCTGGCAAGCGCAAGGGCCTGAGTTCGATCCCCAGCACCAGGAAAAAAAAAAAAAAAAAAAAAAAGAATTAGGTATGACCTAATTACTCAGTATTTTAATTTTGAATTTTCCTATCATTATCTCTTTATTGACTTTGGGCACATGACATTATATTAATAGAAAACAATTCTTTTCTGTCTAAGGACTATATTTATAAAACTTCTTTATCGATCCAGACAGAAAATAAGAGGTGAAAATGTATTAAGTCATTTACTATCTCTGCAGTATTTCATTCAAAAATATTAACAAAACTTTGCAACTATAAGAGAGGCAAACATCTACAATTTTTCTCAACAACTTTTTAGCAAAATGTCTAACATGCAATTAAACACCCCCTCAGTAGAAAAATAACTAAAAATGTTAATTAAGAATAAATCCCCCTTGGGGCTGGGGACTTAGCTCAGTGGTTAGAATGCTTGCCTTGCAAGCTCAAGGCCCTGAGTTCGATCCCCAGCACCAAAAATAAATAAGTAAATAAAAAAGAATAAAACCTCCATTGTACTGAGAGATATAATGTAATATCACAAGGTTTATAATGAATGTCTGAATACATTGTTATGAAGGAGGGCTTTATAAAAGGTTGTGATCAGTAAAACACCAAAAATCAACTCATAACCATATACATTTCATCATAGAAAGATGTCAATAAGAATTATGATGAGTTAGAGGCTGAATAGATAATGTTTGCTCCAGATAGCTGGAACGAAAAATGTTGTTAATTGTATACACTTTTTATTTTTCTAATGTATGACTAAATCAGTTTCACAGGCCATGAATTTCAGAGATTGTGGATCAATCAACAAATTCACTTGGATAGAGAAATCCAACAAATACAGTAAATTTATTTGCCAACATAAAGGATCTAATAAATGTCTCTCATAATTCAAATACATTGTAAAGAACAGCAATGTTAAAATGTGAAATATCAATAAGAAAAATACGTATTTGGAAAATTTTGCTATCAGAGGCAGGAACAATTACTTACCTTATGAATATACAAATTTCAGATATCACACAGAGACTTAGCTACCTGAGTGCTTATGTAGACTTGGCATTTCTTTTAGAACTTGTCTTTACAAATCTGTGTCTGTATGTACTTGTGGCATGAATACACTTGAGATATAAACTCAACAAAGTATATTTCAATATCATGTAATAGTTTAAACTGAATGATGAAACCTCTTCCTAATAAGATGAACATGGTCCTCTTTCTTGTTAATTGTTTTAAACAAAATACTCTCTTGAGACTGAGTCATTAAATTTATTCTCAACCTATAAAGTAGAGCCATTAGACATTTAACCTGATCAATATAAATGTCCAATTAAGGCAGTTCAGATCTAAATCTTTTCCCTGCTCCAATGCTATTTTGTTTATTTGATCTTCCAAGACTGCTGTTTTAATAAACAGGGAAGTGTATTTTCTTGCTTTGTACATACTGCAAAGAGAAGCAATAATAATGTGTATGATTGTTTCATAAAAATATTTAAAGTTATTTTTGTGAGAATTTCAAATATATGTACAATTGAATGCCTAGTGAATGAAGCATGAAATATTCTTGAAATAAGATAGGAAAAGACAGAAGTGTCTACAATCAAAGAAGTTAGAATACAGGTTCTAACATCCTTTGGTGAACCAAAAAAGTGGGTTTTTTATTTTCACTTGTAATGTTTTAATTGATGACGTTGAAGAGGAGAAGAAAATTGAAGGTAAGCACTTCTCCGGCTCATCTTTACAAAAGCACAGATGTTACAATACGTCCCTTATACAAATAAAAATTCTTGTTTTTTTCCTCCCAGTTAATCTCAGAAGTAGATGAAAAACACTTTGAAAGACTGAAATCAAATCAAAGAAAGTTCAGGCATAAAAATCTACCAGGAAGAGATCTGGGAATGAAGGAAGCTCTAAATGAATGATGAGTTTTACTTAATTTTACACATTTCGTGTATAAGAATCTGAGAGCATTATTAGTATACTCTCAACCTCATGTGCTATTACTGAATTTTACTTTTACACATTGTTATTGAGTTTTACTGTGTACTTGCTACTTTTTTATTACATAGTCTGGTATCGTTTAAATTAACTTTTTAAATAAGCAGGAAATTAAGTGAATTCAAACAGCTCCCGGATCTAGTTTTCTCTACTTCATTTGCACATCAGTTTTCACTTGAAACCTAGAACTACCTGAATAACACCTCTAAATAACTCCTGTAGTGGTTGTTTGTATTTCTCATCTCTTGTTGTGTTCTGCCTTCCATTCATTTTGAAGGACATTTTGACACAATTCTCATTGGCAGATATGTTAACTTACTACATTTGTCACAATAAAGTACTGGATGGCTTAAAATAAACTTATTTTCTTACATTTCTGGAACTTATAATCTGAAATAAATATTTTAATAGGATTGACTTGACTTTTGTTCCCTCCTTTTGACATATAGACAACCATCTTCTCCCTGTGCCTTCACATGATCATAATTCTGCACACGTCTGTGTCCAAGTCACTTTTTAAAAATTAGAAAGTGGATCACATTAGGCCCCATCCTATGATCTCATCTAAATTTAATTCCATCTTGAAAGACCCTATCGCCAAATAGTCACAATCAGAAGTATTACAAGTTAAGACTTCACCATATGAATTTGGGACTTGGGGCTATAATACTTCCTCATAGTAATAAACTTGTGAGTGTAGCCTTTACATGCTAAAATCTCCACCATTTCTACAGTTGTAATCTAAAGATTCATTTCAACTATGGAGCAAGTTCAACTTCATACATTTTATACAATCTTTCAAAATGCTTGGATCTAAAAAGACATACCTTTAATTATGCTTTGAGTATGTATCTTACTTTTATTTTCCATGAAAAAATAAGTGAAATTGGAAAATACTTACTCATTTACTTGTTTTTGACAAGTGAAATATTATGTCATTTTAATAGCAAGAATTACTGCAGACTTCTCATGGCTTAAGAGAGGTTCAGAGAACTTCAAATAAGCAGATCCTTTTAGGATTTATTATAGGCCATTTTTTGATAGAAATGTGGAGAGGGAAGTAAGTTGCAGTGAAAATTTAGAAATTAGCTGAATTATTTATTCAAAACTCTGAAATATTTAAGATGAATCTTCAATTTCATATTTTCTAAAGATGTTAATAGGTTAATTGATAGTTTTCTTTTTTTTTAATTTTAAACCAAGAACATGTATTGGTACATTCTACATATAATGGTCACATTCATTACATTTATTCTGTACCTATACATGGTGCATCTTGGTTCTCACCCCTCCCCCACCCCTCCCCTCTGCTTCCTCGCTCCCTATTTACAGTAGGTTCATTCATCATTTTCCATATTTTCCCTTTCCCCTCTCTTTCCCCTGTTGCCTTTCTGCTTTTCCCCTTCTTTCTTTCTAGTACTCCTCTTCTCTGCACACCATCCACCTTTTATATAATATCTATTACACCTCTTTGTCCTTATTTACAGTTATGGTTTCTCATATCAGAGAAACAATTCGATGTGTGCTCATGAGTGTCTGATTTTTTTCACTTAAGAGTATGTTCTCAAGGAACATCCATTTATATATGAAGGACTCTAGTTTAACCTTTTTTATGGCAGTGTAGTACTCCATTGTGCAGAAAAACCACAGTTTCTTTAACCTAATTGATAGTTTTCTTTATGCAAATGTCTAAAACACTAACTGTGAATTATTTCACCCAAATTTAATTTAAGGAATAAAATAAAAATTACTCTTAATTTTTCAATATTAATGTTTATTTCTACCTAATTTTAAATAATGGTTAGCTGATTGAAAGATTGGTGATTAAAATAACTAAATGAAGAAATAATTTGAAGCATGTACTGCAAAAATTAATAACAAATCTTAACAGTTTGTACAATGTGCCAGAATTAGGTGATATGATTGCCATTATAAAGAAATACATAAAGATTGTAATTTAATCTGACTTTTATTTTTGACATTTTACAAATAAATACTTAGAACTTGGAGTTAATTATTTAAAATATCATTAATAATAGGTGAAGAATTTAAACATTCTAACCCATATTAATATTCTTTCCTCCATTTTGTTTCCCCCCCAAAAAGAACAAAGCAGAGAAAAGTCTATTTTACTCAGGAGTTTTACTTGCCATTCTTGATAGGAATAGAATTTGCCATTTAACTTTGTTTAGGTTATTCTCCAAATAATAAAAGATCTTTCAGATATATCATGTCAGTTTTTGATAATCACAAGCATATGTTTTATGTTTTTCCATTTTATTTTTATTTTTTTTTAATAAAAGAAGACAATTTACTTGAAAATGAGAAAAGGTGGAAAGAAAGATGACAGACAGCTACTCGGAATGAGGAGGGAGTATTTGAAGGTGAATTGCTCCAGCAAATCCATTTTATCTGGGCCAAATAGTAAGCCAGACATTATTTTCAAAATTTAGAAATTACGACATGTAAGGTTATGCATCTGCCCAAGGTATGCAATAGTTGATGAAACTAACATTTGAAGCCAGGCAGGCTGCTCCTAGACTAAGCAAATTTCATTTTTATAACATACGAGTAATAACTATTGCTTGAAATAGCCACTGGGTTTATAAACACAACCTGACTCTATTCCCATGTGGAAGAGAAAAACAATAACAAACTGGAAGAACAATGATAAATGCGTCAAGAATATCCTTACATCAGAGATGTGTTGACCGTTCAAGAACAGCTTCACGGGTGTACTGCAGAGTCCTTTAAAAAATAAGTTCAAACTTTTTCTTATTCTTAAAATAAGAATAAGAGATAAACACAAGGCCCTGAGATCGATCCCCAGCACCAAAAAAAAAAAAAAAAACAGAAAATTGATTGATGAGTATAATGCACTGTATTATGAGCAATGGTTGCTTTGAATAGCTTATGACAGAAGCCGAAGATATCCAACCTGCTCTTATATTCTACCGTGTTGATATTTTGAATGCAGATTTGTAATTAGATGGGCCACAAAGAAACTATCCAGAAACAGGTAACACTTACTAGCAAATTCATTTAGCTGATTTCTTAGACTCAAAAGTTCAAACAGTTACTGTTTTACTTCCTTATAATGTAGGCATCGCACATATAAATTGTCAGAAAATGTGCTTCTTTCTGAAAAATGGTAGTGTTAAAATTTACAAAAAAAAAGAAAAGATTATTTGCTTAGAATTCCACCTTGTAATGTCCTTAATGAGTATCAGGTATCTGGTTTCCCGGATGTACGTGTGTAGGATCACAGTGATTTGAGGATTCCCCAGAGGTACCCAAACTGAAAATGAAATTTATAGTTACATAACATTACTAAAAGTAGGAAAAGTGAAAACTTGAAAAAAAAGTGTTATCAACGTGATGGGAGGCAAAGGTCAGAAGCAAGTGGAATCAGTCGCAAAGAAACACCATACTCAGTGTAGTTACATGGATTCGGAGTACTTGGAGCTAATCTGGATAAGGCAAAACTATGGAGCCAAATATAACATTTCAGTCAATGATGGGCAGCATATAAAATGATGATCCCTTGGATTGTAATACAGCCTAAGTGCACAGCAGGCATTACATCCAGGCTTGTATAGATATAGTCTGTGATATTCACGAAATGACAAAATCGACTAATGACTCATCTCGGAATGAGTATTATTCCTATTGTTAAGTAAGGCACAGGTTTCTGTAAAATTTACTTTTGACTAGAGTACCTATTTGTAAACAAAACTGTTAGAAAGAGGGCCCAGTATTAGACCAATGCTCTATTGAATTTTTTTCAGTTTATTATTCTCTACAATTTAAGTTTATCTAAGGAAAGAGGGAACAAAGAACCCATATTTTCACTATAATTTAATTTTAATGCTTGGCTGAAAATAAGCCCATTACTATTACATACATAAGACACTGACAAAAATAGTATCTGAATAAAAAACAAAAATACTAGTTTTATTTAAAATGATCCAAAGAAATAATTTAATCAAAATATTATTTATTTAATTATTCATTAGGAACCATTGCCTTATATCAGTACTGACAAAAGATGGTGTCTAGGATTTTTCTAAACATATCAGAAATGTAAAAAAGGAGAAATCATTTTAATTGGGTTGTGATTGGATTAGACATGTAATCATAAATGTAATAATTTAGGATTTTCATTTATTTTATCTGATTTAACAAAATGTTTAAATTTAAACAAAATTTATCAATCTAATTAAATATTGTGCTCAATTATAGATTGATGGTGTTTGTGAATCTAAATAGAGCTAAACTATTTTATTTATGCCAGCTTTACCACAAACCTGTGTGATATGTTATACTATGGCATTAACACATTCACTTACTATACTATAGGAATTTTTCATTTCCATTAAATTCTTAGGGGACCACTGTTACATATGTGTCCCATTATTGAACAAAATACCATCATATGGCAGATTAACATGATTTAGCAAGATTTTTTTGCTTAAGAAATGTACATGTAGCTCTTATATTGAAAATATAAAGGTGCTAAATTTTAATTCCAAACAATGACTACCGGGAGACAGAAAGTCAAATGTTTAAATTCTTTATATGAAAATTGGGAATAGGGACTCTTGGGTAAGCATAGACTTCCATATACTGTCAGAGTTTGAAAGTAGTATCCGGAAACTTGTAATTATATATGGTTTAATATGTGTCCATTCCTACTAAGAAAGGAAATATTTGAAGAACATAAGCAATAAAACAAGGTATCAGTAAAGTAGATGATTTAATAACAATAGGAAGCCATGGATTACAAATGCACTAGAAGACTTTGCAAAAGAGCCGTGCTGGATACAGTCCAATGACAGGATTCATGCCTATTGCCTTCTAATATGTTTTTCTAGACTGCAAGGTAAAATCGCCAAGACTTTTTCACAGATCCCCTTGTAACTATCGGGCATGCCTGAGCCCTGTTCTATCAAGTAAATAATTCATATCACTGATTTTAGCTGTGTTTTTGATGATAAACAAGTTGCGATGCAGGGACTTTGTCTTGTGACTGTGTTCAGAGTTCAATTTCCAGCTAGACGGGTGTGTTTATGTATAGTTCCAGGGTGTCAGTCACCTCTTGATTCATTAAGAACAGTACGTCAAACTCAATGATCCACTGGTAGCCTCCTGCTTTTCCACTTTCTTGGTTGTGTCAGAGGTTGGGTGTCCCTTGGCTGGTCAATTCAATATGCAGTGTACTGAAGTATAGCTGAGAACCTACCTTTTCAATAATGATTTGGATTGAATCCTCTTGTATTTAATGTCACTTCTGACTGTTAGAGAAACCAACAAGAAATTTGCAATTTTCTATATGAAAGTAAATCTACTGGTTTGTTCAAAAGAGGTGTGTTATCTATGTTCCAAATTTGATACAATAGAAAATGTATATAGTTTTAATCCAAGCTATCTCCAAATGTATGCAGGGGTAGATAAATAGAGCTTCTGCGCAAACATGACAGTAACTCCATTTTCACACTTTGAGTTTCTTTCTTTAAACCACAAATGTGTTTTTACCGTATATTTTGTCAAACAATCTCGCAATATGTGTTACATTTATTGAATTGATGATCATGATTACTAAATAGAGAAAGTATTTCTTCAACCAAAGGTTAACCCTGCTTTCATCAGAGTCACAAATTTGAGACCCCATACATCCACTCACTTATAAAAGGTATTAAACCTCATCTTCTCAGCCCTAGTGACAGCAGGAAAAGTTTATGAAAATCAAAGTTATGTTATTCCCTCAGAATTTTTATTCCGTTTAAATACTTCCTCTCCTAGCTCAAAACTACTTTCACATTGAAGTATAAATGTGTCCTTTCATTAACCTAAGAATATTTAGTAAAGTTATCCCTGAAGAAAGCTGTAAACAGTATGCCATTGAATTATTTTATTCAATGGAAAGGACACCTGACAGAGAGGAGAGAAATTTGAGTTTTCAAGTCCTTGTAGTCATTAACTAGCAAAAGGTACTTCATTGATTCCCATTGGGCCTTAGGTTCTACCACAATTAAAAATCAGTGGAGAACTAAATGATCTCCGTAACTCCCTCTAGGTATAAGACACCAGGCTTGTCTTTGGGATACACTGTACCAAGAAGGAAGAAAGTGAGTATTTGAAATGGTCTATTAGCTTACTAAAGGAAAAGGCTAAATTAGAACATATTAATTAAATATTCACAGAAATGAAGAAGGAAAATAAAGCATTTCCCAAGGGAGAACATATAATATGGTGCAAAATTTTATTAATATAATATTATAGATTATTAATAAATATTATGAAATGTGCTTCTCTATTATGCTTACCTAACTCACATATGTTTTTTTTTTCACGAGCCTTTATGGAAATGCTAGCACACATACATAGTTATCTTCTTTTAAAAAAAATTATTTAAATGGTACATTTTAGATGTATAAAATGATAAAATTCATCATAAGAGATTTGTACCTATAAATGATATATCTTGCTGCTTCTTTTTTTCTCATTTCCCTCCCTCCCCTCCCTTCACCCCTTCTCCCTCCTTATTTACAAAAGCTTTGTTTCCATTTTTCCTTTTTTCCTTATTTCTCTTGTTCCTTTGTTCCTTCTTAAACCTCAGAAATATACTTGTCTGCAAAGTTGTGTGCATGTGCTATTTTCTTCTCCTAAAAATAAAAAAAAGTACATATTTAAACCCCAAAAATTTCAAGGTAATTTTTAGAGAAGCACAATAGCGAGAAAATTGTCTCTGTTCAAAGGATATGGTGCTGTGAATGCAAATTACTGTCAGGATGTTTATTTCTATTAAGGCCTATGGCTTCGTTTTCTTAATAACATTAAGGCTAAAATTTCTTAGATTTAGGGAGAGACAGTAGTGGCAACAACATTTTAGAGTTTATCCTTATTCTATTTAAAATGTTAGTACTTTTTTTGACTTTATTGCCTCCATCAAAAAGATAATCAAAGGTCTACAAGAAAAGCTTAAGAGTTCAGACTTCATTATAAAATTTACAAGTTAGTTACTTTAATTGCCAAAATCCATCTGATACTATAAATCAGTTGCTTCAAGTGCAAGGTAAAATGCACAGCCAACAGGTCACGGGCAGCGTTTCCCAGGGGCGAGGTTACGCACAAATTCTTCATCGAGAGAAAACATTTCTTTTATGCTCAGGTGTGTTTGTGAATGTCCAGAATTTGGGGGAAAAAAAAAGTAGTTCTTTAAGCATTGCTTGGCCATTTGCCTAATCATACTAGTCAACTGATAAATGCAAAGAATTGACCAGCTGTGTGATTGAGTTAGCTCAATAATGCAATCCATTTAATGTGAAATATGTGCAGTCTAACCACAGTATAATTCATTCGTTCCATTATGCTGATCTTGCCCTGGGAAATTTCTGACCTGCTCTGCTCTGAGAGATAGACACCGAAGCACAAAACAGGCCAGAGGCATCATGACTGTGCAAGGTTCATATACATAAATGCACTGTCAACACAAAGAAATCCTTACGGAGAATTAGAGCTATGTATCCAGCTTTTCCTGAAAATTGAGGAATTTCCAAACAAGCAGGAAAACAGCTTGTAGGTTAATGATTTTCTTTGGGGAAAGATTAATGACACAAAATAGAACTTTTGAATATTGGAGAACAGAATGACAGTTTCCAAGTCAAAAAGGTTTTGCATACAAGAACTCTGGCTACAACACGAGATTCCCTCGTTAGTAATTGCCTCCCACACAGATGAGTATCCCTGCACACTCCGCAGCGGTGGAAAGAATGCGGGATTTGAATCTGACTGAATCAATCATCACATTTCAACCAATATGATTTCATCTGACTCCGCAACAAAAGCTGTGAAGTGTAAGATGCCTTTTTCACATAAGATAAAGAAATTCTTAGCAGAATTAATAAATTACTTGCAAATGACCACATAATAAATGTGAAAGGATTAGTATTCAGATACTTTTACTATGAATATGTTGTTTGTTCCCTTTATTTAACAATATTGCTATTTCACATATTTCACTTGAGAATGTTTAAAAGTCAGTCTTAACAAACATATTCCACATTTTGTAAAAGCAGGTAAATGATAGATGTATTAGGTTTTCAAAATCAGGAAGTTAGAGGTGAATGTGACTTCCGGTATCTTCTAGTATTTCTGGATGCAAGTATTCAAAAACTAAGAAGCGTCTCTCTCTCCCCCCCATCTCTCTCTCTCTCTCTCTCTCTCTCTCTCTCTCTCTCTCTCTCTCTCTCTCTCCATACATATTTACCTACACTTCATACATTCTTGTCTGTTACTCTCCATCTTTTGGCTCCTCTCTTAGTCAGATGGTCTCTAGGGTCAATGGTTTGCAAGACAGTGGATTTAATACAGGACAAATAAAAGTTACAACATTCACACACACAGACCAAATACAGGAAGAGTGCAGAGCATCTATCTATGCACTGGAAACCTGGAAATTCCAATCAAGGGCTGGGAGCCCACGGAAATGTCCTAAGTCCATCTGTGTCTGCACTAAAAGGCTGAAGAAATCTATACTGGAGCCAGGATATGATGGATGCTCACAGCGGAGATGAAGACCAGAGCTCCCCTGAAGTGAACAGCAGCCATCCTAGATGACAGCAAGGCCTGGAGCTCCTTCTGTGAGGAGAACAGCCGAGTTCCCTTCAGGAGATCCAGCCGCAACAGAGCTTCTCCTGGGAAACAGCCGGCCTCCATCTTCTGCTCTCTTTCTCCTTTATGTTGTGTCAGCAACAGTCCTCAGGTGGATCTTCTACTCCCAGAACCACACAACTCAGTCCAGCTGGACGTTCCTGCTCAAGCTGACCACAATAATAAGTCCATCACAGCTCCCTTCTTTATTATCTCAGATACGGTCTCTTTGCTTGCTAAGAATGATGATGATTTAAAACCAATATTGTATTTTTTCCAGCTTTGTAAAGAACCACTCACCCTTCCCCCTTTTTGCTTTTTCTCTTTCTCCTCTGTTTTGATCTCTCATTCTGACATTCTGCAGATTCATCGGTGCTCGTTGGATATTGAATTATCTTGATTCTCCATACCAAAGTCACGCTTCCTGTAGACAAATCAGCATTCTTAGAAAAATCACAGGAGGAGGCGTTATGATTCTGTCTAGGCACAGATATAAAATTTGCTTTGATTATATCACATGTCCATTATGGAATGGATGAATGATCTTGCACAGGCTTAGCATGGCATACTAATGCCTCCAAACTTGGCACTGTAATAAAAAAAAAAAAAAACAGATTGGGAATAAAAGTACTCCAACATATATAACTGATGTCTACAAAGAATAGCTACTAAGTACTTTTTAATCGTGTGTCTAAGTGAATCTGCAGCAATCTCAGTGTATTTTATTGACCTACAAGAAACTCCACTAAGCAGAGTTAGGAAGAGATGACAATGTCAGAAACTGGGCTGGAAATAGTTGAAATAGCCATGATTAAAATGTTGTGTCCTAAGAAATAGTTTCCTGGTTAGAAGGCACTGCAGGCTCAGCATGATCGCTGGAACAGATTCTGTGACTTAGGCCAATAGCGGAGTTCTAGTCACAGCTCCACATTACAGGTACAGTTAGCAGAGGGAAGTTGTTATTTCGAGGTCAGTTCGCCTCCTCTCTTGATTTAGTACTAGAACAAGGAAAATGGAAGCCTGTTATCTATTACGATCTCCTCAACCTAAAAATCATTTTTGATTTACTGTTCAAATTTTAAAATCACAAAGGCATAACTGCATTGTGATATAGTTCCTCGTACTTTCTGGTAGGTTTGTGTTTAAAGTTTGGGAGAAATTTGTAAAGAATTATTTTATCTAGAAGCTGTGATTGTTTTCTCAGTATTCTCCTTTCTCATTTGCAAGGTATATACTTAAGAGTAAATAGGAAAGACCTTTCATTTTATCCTTAAGCAACTACTCATCAAAACTCTTAATTTTACCAGGATATTTTTTCTGCAACAGAGAGATAGTTATGATCATAATTATGCAGTGTCCCCAAAGACATCACCAGAATAAATTAAGTTTCAAGCTGAAAGGAGACATTTTCTACTCCCAAAAGGCATAAGTTCTTTCCTACTCCCAAGAGAATTCTAGCTGTTAACTACAGTGCTCACAAATTATTTAAATAAAAGTTTTCATTAGTAACTGAAGTAGTCTTAGCAACGAGCATGTTTTACAGATAAACTCTTAACACACATCCTCAGAAATTCTTTATTTCATAAGAGCATTTACATTATCCCTGGACTGTATAGATCATGCCTGTTTAGAAATTGTGAAATAATGTATTGCAAAAAAGAATACATATTTTTCTTAAACATATGTTCTGTTACTTTATGAAGTGTCACTGTCATAGTAATCTTTGATAAGCACTGAGAGCACTAATAACTAAAAATAAGGAAATTATTCTTGTTCCCTTGTGCAAATAAAATCTGCCACTAGTTTTGGGGTTTTTTTTGTTTTTTCTTTTTTTTTTGGTGGTGCCAGGGATCGAACTCAGGCCCTTGTGCTTACAAGGCAAGCACTCTAATCACTGAGCTAAATCCCCAGCCCTGCCACTAGTTTTAAAAACCAGCAAGATACTTGTTTTATATATTGTGTTAAATACCCTGGGGAAAATACAGTTATCAAAAGATACTCTCTTTAAACATAAACACATTTGAACTCAATTAATTTGGTTATATTTTAAAGTTTTTGTTTTGTTTTTTGTGGTACTGGGGATCGAACTCAGGCCCTTGTGCTTGCAAGGCAAGCACTTTAATCACTGAGCTAAATCCCCAGCCCATGGTTATATTTTAATTACAGGTAAGTTTATGTTTCCTCTAAGGAAAAATGTGAGTAAAACCTGCCACATTGTATATCGCAGGATTTCAAATTCTTGGCTTCAATATTATTAAAATAAAAGCCCAAATTCTTAATGCTGGAAACACTTGTCTTTAATTTGCTAATGTGTTCATCACATTCCAATGTTACAAAAATAACACAGCCAGTGTTTTAAATAAAATTGTACCTTAACTCAAATGAGTATATAAACCTTTATTTTGTTCTATAGAGGAAAATATTTTAAAACCTCAATTTAACAATCCAAGGTCGTGTGAGCATTTCTCATTTTAAGCATAGTGAATCTGGATATCTACCTAATTCAGGTCAAGTGTATTTGTTTTCAGTTGCTCTTGGCTTCTTCAGAATAGTCTAAGTCTGCAAACCAAAGGTCATACCGAAGTGGCAACCTCGTTTGGAAAGTTACATCTTGATAAGAGTCTTGTCTATGTCTATGACTTTCGCTATGGTACATCTTTATTATATGTGGTCTCAGGCATAAGCTACTGGAGCGACTGTTACTTATATCCGTTGTCCCACCAATGCGCCTCACCCTCACAGCCACTCATACATTCTAAGTTGTTCTTGTCTCCAACATGACTGCTTCCGTCTACCAGCTAACAGGAAGTCTTCATCTACTCTTTCCAATCAGGTAGGGTCTCTCTTCCATGCCTGCCTTGCATCCACCTACATGTCTTTTACAAGTTGAAAATGGATTGTAGGTGTTCTATTTTCACTAACCTAAGCCATGTCCAGAGTAGACAGTCACAAATGGGACCCCTCAAGATTGCCCAGTATTATGGCTTATGTATGATGCCCACCCCAAAGCCTTATGAGATCATAGGTGGGGCTTTTCGGAGGTGACTGGATCTAGAGTGTGTGATGCTGGGATCAAGGGCATGTGATTACTAAATTAGACCCCTGATTGGTTTGGCACCGTCCTGGGTGAGGACAATGGGAAGGCCCACTCTGAGTGCTGCCTGCTCTGAGGGCCTGGCCCTTGCATGGAATCTGGGGACAGAAAGGGGGTTGCTGCTGCTACTTGCTCCTTCACTGCTTCTCTGCTTCTTTGCTTTTCTGCCTTCCTGCCATCTGCCAGCCGTGAACTGTTTCTCCTCTGTGATGTCCCTCT
>PVJO010027944.1:0-18826 GCA_004026905.1 Hystrix cristata
TCTGAGAAAGGATCCTTACAAAGGTAGTAAACTCTATGACTCTACAAAGTAGATTCCTGAACGAAGAACTGGTCTGAATAAAACTGGGGGAAAATAAACACTAAATAAGAATACAGCTTTGCCTATGAAATTCCTAACACATATGAGTTATTAAGAATAATTTTAAGTAGTAAGACTTACTAAACATTAGAATGCGAAGGAAGGGAGGGGAGGGGAAGGGGGGAAGAGGGGGGAAAACCAAGATGTATCATGTACAGGTACAAAATAACCATGTTGATTATGATCATTATGTATGCAATGTACCAATACATGTTCTTGGTAAAAAAAAAAAAAAAAAGTTAATGGGGGAAAAAGTTCACCAAACCAAAAAAAATTGGTTTATAGAAAATTTTAGTATGCTGTATCATCTTCGTGGTATATATACCCTTATTCTTACAAAGACTAGAAAAGCAGTGAGCTCTCAATTAAACAAAGAAACAACTTAGATCCCATTAGGCCCCAAGAGTTCTTAAGTCTTTTGTTAATGACAAAGACTAACTTCTTTTTACATATAAAAAGATTTTTTAGTGTGCGTGGCGGGGTGGGGGGTTGATTGTAATCCCAGCACTCTGGGAGACGAACACAGGAGGATCACAAATTGGAGCCCAGCCTGGGCAAATTACTGAAACCTTGTCTCAAAAATAAGGGCGGGTGGGGGCGCTAGGGATGTCTGTAACTCAGTGGGAAGGACATGGGCTCGGTCCTCAGAAGAGAAAAAAATTCCTATCAATGGTAAATAACCATTTACTGAACAGTAGATTAAATCTGGGATTTTTCAAGCTTTAGGTTGACTTTAAAAACCAACTATCATTTATTTCTCCTTTTCTTGTCTTGTATTCATATATTGCACTAAGACCAAGTACTGTTTTCAGGTTTAGGTTCAGTGTTCTATTTGATAATAATAAATCCCCACATTTAATAGTTGGTAGTAAGCTAAGGCCACATCTAGATACAGACCAGGATTTGTTTGCTTTTTTAAACTGGTAACTTTTGGGAATTGGACTTCATGATTGTTATTAACAAACTATTGTTTTATTAATTCTGCATCCATAAATAAATGCTTAAAACAGAAATACCATCCCTCTCACCAAACTCTTTTTGCCCAAATGAAAACTTGAGATACTGATCTATATTCTAAGGGCTGCCAAAAAGACCACTATGCTCTTGGAAAACAGGGATATGCTGTCAGTTTTTCTACATAGACAGGGAAGCTGACAAGGCACGCCTTAAATTCCTTTATTTTATTCTGAGAACTACAGTCTGTGGGTAGGGATTTTATATTTTAGGGTCAACACTTCTTCCGCACCTAACACCACCATTACACAAAAGTCTGATAACATTGGTGCATTTTATGCATGTTAAACTTATTTGCTGTTTCTGCAATATTTTCAAGGGAAATACTTTTAAAACAACCTGGATTCTATTACTATCCCAGTATTTGAGATCCAAAATAGTCAGTTTTAAAGGTGGATAGTTTCCTAATCAGATTTTACTCGTTGTTCACAGCTGTATCCCCAGCACCCACTAAAAAAAAAACAAACAGAACTGAACAGGTGCGTAATATATGTTAAATAAATCCTAAGTCTGCTTCTCAGTAATAAATAATTTAGACTACACTCAGCTTAGATGATCTCTAAATTCCCATTGAATGGTAGTTTTTATGACTTATTTTGGCTCTAAATTCTCCAGAAAATAGTGGATGATTAACAAGGGGGTGTTTAGGAATCTACCAATTGGAGACTGCAGATAGATGATTTATAAGGTATCAGTATCACAAATTGTGTGCATGTGCGCGTGTGTAGTCATACAAGGCAAAGTTAAGTCTTTTTATGAGGATGATAAATCAGTCTTTTTGAGTATATGAATTCAAATAAATTTATTTTTCTTCCCTTGTACTTTCAGTGCCTAGTAAGTCAAGGCTTACTAGATAGGTATTCAATAAATACTGGCTGAATTAATTGCCTTTATTAACATTCCTCTGAGTTCTAGACACAGCTGGGTCTTTACTCCTCCGTAGAAAGCAACGGAGCTGGAAACAGAAATCCCTTAAAAGGCCAGGACCAGTTAACAAGGCTGAGCTAAGCTCATGGGTAGTGCCACACAGGCTTAACTCACTGAAGGAAGGGCAGGAGGACTCAAAGTAAGTGCAAGAGAAAACAAAACAACACTAACAAACCAGCTTAAGAGGAAAGACGTTTCCACAGTGGGTGTTGGCAGGAAGCCACTGCAATTACCGCAGGTCAACCCTTGTCAATAGGTGGTCACCTCGGTAACTACCACCAAAGCCGTCCGCTACACAAAACCCCACTTTTAAGACGTTCTTATCAATAATGAAATGTCGAAGTTCAACCGAATTCCTTAGAAAGAGCAACCACAAGCACCTAATTCACGACCTATCTTTCATTCTATTCAAATAACGCAGCCAATAAGAAAATCCTCCGCCCTGAGCAAACGACTCGGTGTAGCTGGGACAGCCCTGGAGGCAGGTCTGCCCTTTAGAGTCCTGCAGACCGACTGTTGGCCTCCGGAGCCCTGGGAGCCCTCAGCCGGGCAGGACAACCTTCCTGCCTCGCCTCCGCCTTTCCAGGTTGGTCCCAGCCCCCGCAGCCCGGACGGCCCGGGCCACACCCGCTTCCCTCCGGTGGCCCGGCCACCCCCGCCGCAGCGCGCCCGAGCGCTCTTCCTGGGGCGGGTCTAGACCCAGGACGCATGCGCACTGACCGAAGGGCGCCTCCCTGCCCGGATCTCGCGAAGTTACGTTAGATCGGCCGCCGGTGACGGGTGGCCGCGCTGGGGGCGGGAGGGCTTCTGTGGTAGGAAGGGAGGTCCACTCGGGCGGGCGCGCCGCCCCAGTGCTCTGTGGGATACTGGAAGTCTCGAGCGTCTCCTCCCGGCTCCCAGCCTTCCTCTGGCCCACACTCATAGAAACAGTCACACACCCCCTGCCTCCCTCTCTTCCCTCGCCGCCTCCCCTTCCCCCCCTCGCGATAAGAAGACCCGGCGGCAGGAGAGGGGATGAAGATGGCGGACGCGAAGCAGAAGCGGAACGAGCAGCTGAAGCGCTGGATCGGCTCCGAGACGGACCTCGAGCCTCCCGTGGTGAAGCGCCAGAAGACCAAGGTGAAGTTCGACGATGGCGCCGTCTTCCTGGCTGCTTGCTCCAGCGGCGACACGGACGAGGTCCTCAAGCTGCTGCACCGCGGCGCCGACATCAATTACGCCAATGTGGACGGACTCACTGCCCTGCATCAGGTCTGTGCGCCCCGCCGCCGGTCGGCTGAGCCTGGGGTCCTCTTCGGCCGCGCGCCGAGGCCTCCTCGCGGCGCCCGGCTCCCTGAGGCTGGGGGCGGCGGGAGACTCCCTGCCGCGGGGTGAGGGGCGGCTGCTCGGGAGGGAGGGAGAGAGAGAGAGGCGGCGGAGGCGGCGCTGGGCTCCAGGCCCCGTTCAGACCGGTTGCTGTCGGAGTTGGGAACCGGCTAATTTCCGGGGCATAAGGAAAAGGGACTGTGGTCGTCTTGGGGCCCCAGGGCCATTCGTGGACGTGGGTCTGGTGTTTGGGGTCGAGACCGGGAGGGCTGTGTGTATTGGGTCGTGCCAGGGTACGGGTGTCAACGATGCTTTGGGAGGGGGTGCTGAAGAAAAAGACTAACAAGGGGGCGCTTTGGGCAGCTGGACGTGGTCGGCTCGAAGGTGGGCTTTGGATTTGTTGTGCTTTTTAGGACTTGATTACAAATGATGATGATAATAATAGTAATCAAGAGCCCTAAGCCGAGTGCCCTGAGCAAACGATTTCCTGTTTTCTCCTTTATTACTCTTGGTCACTGGGGAGGGGAAACCGGGGTATAATTAACTGATCCGCACTGGCTGAAAGACAGAGAATTGGAACGTGTTGGGTTAAAGGAGCGTCCCCAAAGGGTTCGCCTATCTCTGGACCGGAACGTATTGAGACGTATTGAATCCGGTACTCGGAGAGTTTGCCGCAGTGTCAGAGGTCCTGGAGCTCTAGGTCCTGGGGTGTGCACTGGGGCAAGAAAAAGAAGAAAACACAGTGCTCTATTCAAAGCCGGTTACCAAGTTCTGATGTTTCTTTTGGGAGTGGAAATTTAAAAAAACTGGTCACAAACTTTTCTCAAAATGGATGCTTTGTGCATGTTAAAGTTTTATAGTAGTCTGATTGGGATCTCGCAGTGTTAGCCAAATAAGGAGAAACTATTGGCAATCCAGAGATAATGTTGCGTTGCCTTTAACAGGCCAAAAGCAACACAACCCGTAGAGTTCTGTATAAAAAGCAATTTTTAAGCAATAGTAATAGGTGACAACATAAGACTTTTTCCATTTTCTCATTGGGCAACTTGGAATTACTAGAAGATCTCATACAATGAAAAGACTTGGACTATCTCAAACTTGCTTTGATTGCATGTGGAAGATGCAGCTTTGAAAAAATACCATATTAAAAACTTCTTTGGGATACTGAAACTTAAGACTTTTTATTTTGTGAAAATTAAATTGATGCCCTTTTAAAAGGTGAATAATGACATTTTTCCTTTTACTGCTTCCTGTTTAAGTGAATGATGACCATATTAAGTTTTATTTAATCAAATTCTCATATCATACTTGGCTTGTGGCCTTTGTTTACAAAGTTGACTGGATGGATTGAGATGATTGACATTGCAGTACAAGTTGGAATTCACAGTGTGGCACCCAGTGAAAATATAGTATGGTCTTTAGCTCTTTCTCTGTTCTGTCAGTTTAAGTTCTCTAATGTGCAACAAACTTTTTTATTTAGCTGAAGTTTTTTTTAAGGTATAACTATAGATTCTAAAAAAATGGTTTTGAGAATGAAAGCAAGTTTCGACATTGAAAATGATAATGTTATTACATAAGATGAAATGAAAAATACCTTAAGATTTCTTTCAAGTGTAATATGTGTCTTTTAGCATGAAATTGTTTCTGAGAGATAACTGTTACATGTCTGAGGTCATTTTAATTGGGTAATGGTTCATATCAATGTATTTTATTAAAATTGTCAAAGAGCAGTTTAAAGTTGCTACTGCTGTGGAGGAACCCAATTATGTTGGCTTGGCAGAAGGAGAAATATTTCTAATACATTAATATTAATATGATACTGGTTTAGGTGGTAAGAGAAAGTACATAGAATGGATTTCTTAAGGTCTTTTCTTTCCTCCCAATTTGCACGTGTTGCAAAAATTATCAGGCTTACCAGTGTCCTCTTGGTTAACTAGATTTGGTGGTTAGTTTAGCATTATGTAGATACAGTCTTTATTGCATGCTTTGTTTTAGTGTATAAGCACTTAAGCAGAAGTTTCTAAGTTTATGTGTTTCTCATAAAACCTTTTTTTGTAATTTATTTGCACATTCCTTAAATCAGTAAACCCAAAGTCTTTGAAAGATCAAGCATTAAAATTTTCCTTCACTTTAATTTGTCATTTATCTTGTATTTTTTTTTTCCTATTGTAACTGTAAGAACAAGGAGTACAAGTTGGGCAAATTCAGGACACCAGATAGTGAAAGGTGATACATTAAAAAAATTATTTTCAAAAAGAACCACAAGAAGATTTTAAATTTTTAAGAAATACTAAAATTACCTACTGATTAGTTAAGTAGTCCTTGACTTTAATCTCCCACAAGATTATAGAATATGTGAAATGTTTTTACCAGATTAATTATTGGTTAATCTTTTTGAATATTCATTTTTTAAAAAATTTTGACCTAGTATCTTAAAATTCATTGTTAGGAGAAAGGTTATGGGAACGTCCCAGCCCACAAATACACTTCTTAATCTACTACTTCTTTTGCACTTTAAATATAAACAGCTTATGTTCAGCAGTTTATTAATTGAATGAACACAGTAGAAGTTTATAAAAGATAGTCTACAGCCGTACTTTTTGTGTAGAAATGCCATCCTACAAGGAGAAAAAGCAGTGGGTGGTGGTGGTGGTGGTGGTGGTGGTGGTTGTTGTTGTTGTTGTTGTTGTGGAATTCCTATCCTGGTGTCTGAAATAGCTGGAAAGCAGAGCAAAGTTAAGCCCGCGATGTAAATTTCTGCTCTTTGTAGAACTGAGAAGTAGAGTACCATTTCAGTTTTATCAGTAGGAAATAATCAGCTACTGATTTTATAGCTACCTGGTAGAGTTTTATAGTATATGATTATA
Organism: Hystrix cristata; assembly: GCA_004026905.1. NCBI lineage: Eukaryota > Metazoa > Chordata > Mammalia > Rodentia > Hystricidae > Hystrix > Hystrix cristata. The sequence goes on from PVJO010027944.1 coordinate 6,213, forward strand.
TTTTAGCATTCTTTATAAAGATTTAGGAAATTAATAGGGTAATATATAGGATGCCTTTTGCTGATACTTACTGGTGTGCATAACTTGCAAGACAGATTTCTACAATTTTGAGTTTAGCCTTTTGATTTTAACCTTAAAATCTTGTCTTCCTGTGTGCCAGTGGTTTCCAAGTCAATTTCAAGTTCCTTTGTTTTTGCAGAGCTCCAGTCCTTCACTTTAATTTTTGTCCTTATTAAATATATTGTGATTTTATATTTAAAAATATATCTTCAGTAACACAGGCTCGCTCCCTCTATCATAGAATGACCACTACTGTATTTACATCAGTGTTTGAAATTTCTTCAAAAAACTTATTGTTCGAAGATAGATTTTTTCAGTTATAATTTAGTTCTATAATTATTTTAATCATTTAAAAGCGTATATTTTTCATATTTTTAGACTTTACCAGCATCTTATTTTTCGATTAATTCAGTTAGGCAGTTTTACATCTTTGTCAGGAATTTATTTAAATTAATCCTAAAACAAACATCTTTCCTCACCAAGACTGTCTTCTCATTAATGCCCCTGTTTCAGTTAATGATGTTAATAGTCTCTTGGTTATATCAAGTTAAGCATCTTAGTTGTTTACTCATTCCTCTCATTCACATGTATCTAATCAATTTTCACTCTTTGCAATTACCTTTGCATCAGTTCTTTTTCTTGCTGTTCTTATTGTTGACCTGTTCATACCTTTATTATTTTTATCTCAGAATATAGAATTAGCGTAATTGTTTTCCCTGTCTCTGTTCTCTGATTCAATCCACCATGCAAATTGCTGTCAGATTCACAACAGGAACATTTTGTGTCACTCCTCTTCTTAAATTTAAACTTAAAATATTATCTCATTTAGCTTATGCTTGACACGTTTCGAGTTCAGTCCAGTTGCCATCCAAAGAGATCTTCCTGTTCTTTAAACTTGTATAATAAATGTTGCAGTAATGGAGAGACATTCTCTCCTCTGGGGTGTTCATTGTACCTTATATTCCACTTGTCTCTTTTTCTTTTCCCACACAGGGCCTCCTTGTGTAGTTCAGGCTGGCCTTAAACTTACCATGCAGCCCTGCTGGCCTTGAATTCAGGAGCATTCTCCTGCTTCTGCCGCGAGTGCTGGGATTATAGGCATGCACCACCATGCCCAATTTATCTTCTGTTATTAAAATATTTCTTATTAAATAGTATTTCTGAGTCTTCCCAAACTTACAAGGATAAGATCCAGTCTTCCACGTGTTTGTTATTTCCAGAGCCTGACTCCCTAACAGTTTGCTTTTTTAATTGGCTATTATAAATATGAAGTTTTACAGTAATTTGCACGGTGTGAGATATGTCTTTGAAACCTTCACATCGAGATAGTTAGTCTATTATTTTTGCACATAATAGAAATATATTTATGAACTACATGAGAAACTTTGTTGTGGATCTTCAGTACCTATTTTTAATATTTTGAGATTTAAACGTTCTAAATATCAACCTCCTATTAAAATTCTAAAGCAGTTCAGTTTTGGTTAAATGAAAGAAAAATATGTTCAATTGAGTCATTAATTAACTACTTCCGAAGAGTCTGAGCTAGAACCTATAGAGGAATCCAAAATGGAGGTAGGGCTGCATTCTAATTTTATAATGTCTTTCTTTTGCTTACCAACACAGATAGACTATAGATAAATTTAATATTAAATCCTTTTGCTCCTTTTTGTTAGTATATGCTTGCAAAACATGATATTTATATTCATTTTGGAAAACTGGTACATATATAACCTATCTTGATCATTTTTTATCCCTTTTTCCTTTTGCTCCTAAAATAAAAATTTTATCAAGTTGTAAGGGAGCCATTTGAAGTTTCTTTATATAATAGGTGACTTCACTCTTATCATTAGAAGGAATGTTGTAGTGCAGTGTTTTCTTAAGATATAAAGTAATAGTCTGGAAACAGGCAATTTTGAAGCTTCTTGAAACTTAATATAGAGTTTTTAATTTGTAATTTTTACCTTTTGGGGCAGTGGGAAAGGTTAAAGTCTTGGAAGAACTGTGAGCACTTAACTGATAGTAATAAAATTTGTATTTGAAAGAGTGTACAGTGAAATTTTTTTTTTATGTAATTTTCTTTGAAAAGCTATGACTTTTATTCTGTTGGCTCTTAGACCTTTTTATTGAAAATATCGTAGCTCCACTTTTAAAAACTCACCTAACCAAATTCACAACCCCCAGCTGGCCCCTAACTTCTGACAAATATATATTTTGTCAGACAACCCAGCCCATATATGGGGTGTACTGGTAGAGTTGAGGAATATTTTTTTTCATCATCCATTTCTTACTACCATACATATTATTAACATAAGAAAAGTACTTGTACTTAAAAATCTAATTAGAAGATTCTTAAAAGATAACTATAAATCTTTTATTAGGGGAAGGGGGAAAATGATGTTTTGTCACTACTATAACATGTTACTTCGTGACACTTCCTGCAGCTTTTTTTTCCATTTTCTCTGTGCCTGCAAAAAATGGCCATTATTCATGCACCTTTCTCTTGAAAGTTTGTGGGGCTCCACAGTCATGTTGAAAGATAGAGTATTAAGGTAGGGCATTTTGGTATGCCCTTTTGAAAGACTGAAACCTCCAACAGTTGTTTTAGTTTATTCTAAGTTGGGGTTGAATATGTAGTAGCTATGACTTATCAGTGTTTTATTGAGGAGAAGTGCTTTTATGAACAGTATCACTTAATTCTCACAGCATCCTTTTTCTCTTGCTCCAGCTGTCAACATAAGTGGCAGAACTGGGATTCTAATGCAGGCTGAGTCCAGAGCCCAAACTTCATTCTTGAAGCATTCTTAAATCTTTGAGTCGTGATGGTGGTGATTAGTAGTTGGAGGTTTCCCTATGAAACAGTAGAGATTCAGATGAAAAACACATACAGGCATTATTATTTTCTCCACATAATTTTGTTTTAGTTAGCTAACACTTACAAGACCTTTCAGTGGTGATTGAGATGTGTTGGTAGTATAATTAATCTTAGAATTCAGAATTATCCAAAATTTTGGGAACTGCCAAGATTTTTTTGATTGACCATTATGTGAAGTATATTTGATCAGTTGCTTTAGGAAGTTGCAAAAGAAGCTGCAACGATAAAAACATCCTCGCTTCAGGATGTAGTTTAGTTGTTAAACACCTTTATTTTTCTATCCTAATTAACAACATTATTATTATATGTGTTTTTATGTATTTACGGTAAATTTTTTATGTACAAATGCATATTTGACTCTTTAGAGAAATTAAAAGCAAATTTACATCAGAGATATTAAAAAAATAAAATAGTGGTTTGTCACCACTCTTAAACTTAATATCTGCAAATCACTTTACTTACAGGGACCATTGATATTTGTAATTAGGACTTGGGACATTATATAAATGCTAATAAAGTTATCTAAAATGACTTCTGAGTTAGTAAAATGAACTTTTAGGTGTTAATCATGTTTGATTTTAGTTGGGAGCATTTTGTTAGTAAGAATATAGATATAAGAATAGTCCATTCCTTAAATTAGTTTGCATAATTTAGCCAAGTCATATTCCAAGTTTTAATTCAGAAAAGGCAGTAAATCTTTGCTTATTGGTAAAAATGTGAAATGTAATACACTTATTGCCTGTCAAATCATGGATTCCTTGTATTTTATATTTCATGAGCCAGTACATTTTTTAGGCGTTTCACTCATTGAAAAAGCATAGCCTTTTATTTTGCCCTATAAAGGTATTAAAAAACAGTTTGATCACTTTACTATCATTATCATTTCATGCAGGTATTTTAACAACAGAAGGATGTAGTATCCAAATAAAAGACGGTGGGGACTCATACACCAGTCTATAAAATTATTGATAGATTAATAACAGATGTTCTTTATGCTCTTGCATGAAAGTAGAGTAGCTAAGTAAAGAGTAGCTACAGCTATGAGGAAGCTAACAGATCACATAACTCTTATTTCCTGTATCCTCCTTTTGGTTAGGGCATGGTAGAGTACAGGTTTTGCCTGGCTAGATCGTCCGGCTACTAGCATTGCAGCCTCTGGTTACCTAGTAAAGAGTGAAAATGAATTTATCCAGAGAGGTTCAGGAGATTGGAGAAAGCTTCTTTGGGAACTGTTGGTTCCATATTTATACTGACATAAGTCTTTGCACATGTTACCTTCCTCTGGAATGTGTTTCCCAATTTACTTTTATTAAGACACAGCCCAGAGCACTAAGTGTGAACTTATTTGACCATTGAGGCGTACAGTGATTCTTTAACTTACCTTCTAAACCATAAATTGGGCTCTTATATAACACATGTTATTGTTAGTGTATCTTATTTCCAGAGAAAACAGTGAATTCTTTAAGATAAGGACCTTGGTTCATTTTTCTTTAAATTCTCTTTGGTATCATTTTAGTGGGTACACAATAAATGTGAATTGATTTAAAAAAAAAAAACAGCATAATGTAATCTTGAACAAAGTTCATAGAAAACAAAATGATGGCAGTTTTTGTGACTACACCACAAGCATAAAAATGTTCTAACCAAAAAGCATATGCCAACAACTTCCTTTTAAACAGCCATTAATCGGTATTTTCAATTTATTTTTGAAATAGAAAATGTATTGATTACCAATCCAAGTAAAATTTTGCTTAATTTCCTTTAAAAATGCATTTCTTTATACGAATCCTTGGGTGTTCATTTAGAAAGGGAAATTAACATAATGGCAATAGAAGGAAGACAGACAGTGTTCTAGTGATTTTAATCATAGCATATTTTCTGATTTTAATCCTTCCATGTGGATCCTTCTTCTATGCTAGTATTTTCTTCCCTCATTAGTATTTTAGTTGTTTATCTTTTCATTGTTGTGCTAGTTGACCTTACAAAGACAAACTTGAGTTCCGTGTTATTACCTTAAGTGCTTGTTCAACTCAAATGCTCTTCCACGGGTGGAGACATTCCACGTTGTCATGTGTTATATAGGCATTTCTGAAATGACATTGGCTAGAAACCATGGAAAGAAGTGAAAGCATTCCTCAGCTGTCACTTTTTTTAGCAATCTGTTTAAGTATGTCCTGTGCATTAAGATATTCTGCTCGAGGACCTCACTTAGTAAAAAGCTTTATTTTACCTTAAATGTTAACTTATATTGAGCTGAAATTACACTTTTGTGTAGTTTGACATAATCTGTTGAAAAATCCAAAGGTTATAAAAAATTTGTGTCATTTTGAGTACTACATAGTACAAAGTGGATTGAATTTGGTGATATATAAATTGGTACCTTAAAGATTAGTAACCCTGTGAGAAAATTTTTCATGGAGTTATTGTTAAAACATACATGCATGCTTTCACACACATACACACCAGTTAACTATACTTTATAGTAAACATACTGAAGCATATTTAGTAATTAGCTTTCAAAATGGTTATAAACTTATTCTAATATTTATGCTCTGCTTGGAACATTTTTAGAGCTGTTCTTGTGGCGCTTCTGCTGTAGAACATTGAATGTCTCAGTATTGAGATTTTTTTTTTTTCTTTCAGGAGAGTTTTTTGATTTTGAAAATGATAGTTGTTCGGAGTTGTGTCTGGTAACTAAGGTAGATCATAATAATCATGGTTAGTAAATACTATCAGTCAGTAATTGATTTTCTTGGGGGAGGTGCTGGGGATCAAACTGAAGGCCTTGAGCTCCACCACTTGAGCTGAATAACCAACCTGTAAATGTTATTTTTTAAAAAGCTTACTCTTGATTAGAACATGATCATAGAGAGTCATCTTGGATTTTAGTTAACTTTTCACGTTGTCTGGACTTACGATTACTTCAGAATGTCTTCATGATCAACCTAGTGCATTCCTTTTCTGCATTCTACATTTTCCATGAAACAGATCAGTGTTATAGCTTGTGATTTGATTTTTTTTTTTTTTTGGTATATGGATGTTTGTATTTCTCTAAAAAGTATTTGATACTGCTATTCCCAGATTGTGACACTATATTTCATTAAGAGTTAATTTTCTAAGATAGTTCAATTTGTATAGTCCTTTAGAAAAAAGGACATATGACATATAACATATGACATGTTCAGCAACCTTTATATCCTTCCTAAGTATACGGAACAGTCTGCATAAAAACGTTGCATTTTTTTCCTATTAAAATATCTATTGCTTTTTAACTCTTTCAGCCTCATTTTTAACACTAAAATGTCTTTAAGTTTCTGATCTCAGTGTTTTTGTTTATCTTATACATGAAAATGCTATTAATAATTATTAAGTCTTCTGTGTCTTCTACTTGGCTTTTGTATAGTCTTTCTCATCTCTTTTTAATTTTTAAACATGACTTCTACCAAGTTTGTTTATTGTTGTATATGCATTTTATTCCAGTAAAAATGCTTTTAAAAATTTAAGAAGAACCATTATTTAAATAAAGCGTCATAGAAAAATACAAAATAAATTTAATCCTACCCAAATTTCCAGGATAGGAGTTAGCCCTATTTTGGTCTCATAGAGTCCTTTTTATACATCGCTACACAAGTATATAATTTTTTATGTATGGGATCATACTTAATTTTTTGATTTATAACTTGTTTTTAAAAATTGTAAATGTTTACAAATACTCGGTTAATCAGCATTGATATACACTTTATCTTTAATGGCTCTATAGTAATTCATTTTGTGTGGAAATACTAAAAAATTTTTTTTCTTGTCTTTTGATGAACATCCAGTATATTTTGCACTTCTCATGATAAAAAGTGAGTATTATACCATTTACATCCTTACTCAACATTGTAGTCTTAGGATTGTTTCTTTAAAACTTCACTTGCAGTTTTATTTAAAATAATACACTGTTTTAGTGCTTGTTTACATGAAAGACATTTTCAGCAGTGTTTCTAGTGTGTCACATATGGAACACTAATCATGAAAGTACTCTTGCTGACATACAGCTGTTAAAATCATGTGATGATGTCATCCGTTTTAAGTCACCCATAGGAAAATTATTCTGTTGCTTTATGGCTCTGTGTGTGTATAAAATTTGTTGTATTTCATTCAGAGAAGTACTTTTTTTTTAGAGAAGTATTTATGATAGAGAACAGATATTCTTTTTCATACAAGATTTAGTTCTAATGTTTCAAAGTGTGTAAGTTATTAAAAATGCCAACATTTGTATTCTGTGTTTATATATTCATTTAATTTAATGATTAACTCATTCATGCAGCAAATACATAGATCAACATTTACCATGTACACAGCACCGTACTTAATAACTTCCAAATACAGCGGTCCTTGCCTGCATGTAGTGTACAATGTAGTTGATCTAGCAGTATAAATAAATGATTATAATTTCAGTGAGTGTTGGAGTACAGGATTAGATGAAGATTTTATTTACTTGGTTGAAATTTCTTGAGACAGGGTGTCACTATGTAGTTCAGGCTGGCCTTTAACTCACTGTGTAACCCAGACCTAGCCTCAAATTCACTGCGATTCCCCTGCTTCAACCTTCCAAGTGCTGGATTGTAGGCAAGCACAACCACACCCTGCAAACGTTTAACTTACTAGGAGGATTTAACCCAGAATGTCAGGAAGAGCAAACTTGGGAAAGCCTTGTAAGTTATAGGTAACTTATCCATAGATGTCTTGAGCCTTTTATGACCCTGTTCTCTCCTGGATTGTTTTTTGAAGGGCTCTGTTCAGTTTCCCTTTCTGATCTATTTCCTGAAAGATTAATGTTTATTTATACTTTAACTTTCTCGTATAAAGAAACCATGCAATACTTAACCTTGTGTTTCTGATTTATTTCACTTAACATTCTGGTCTTACAGTGAGTCCGTTACCTACAAATGAGTGAAATTCACCCTCTTGATGGCAAAGTCACTCCACTGTATATAAAAATTACATTTTATTTTTTTATTTTGCTCTTTACTGTGTTCGTACTTTGGTTTCCTCATATGAAAGAAATCATAGGTTATTTAAACTTACGTGCCTGTTTTATTTTACTTAGTATTATGTTTTCAGGATGCATCCTTTCTCCTACAAGTGGTCCAAATTCAACCTTTTTTATAGCAGAGTAATAGTCCATTACATATAACCACCACATTTTATTTATCCATTTGTCTGTTACTGGACATATGGACTGTTTTCCAAAATTTGACTGTTATAAATTGTGCTGCTATACACACCAATATGCATGTATCATTGTAATATGCTTTTAAATTTTTCAGGAAGATACCTAGAAGGGGAACAGCTGAGTCAAATGGAATTTCTAGTTGTAGTTTTTTGAGGACTCTCCATACTGACTTCTGTAATGGTAGGAATGTAAACTAATAACAACCTTTGGGTGCCATCAAGAAGGTAAATTTGACTCATTTATAGGCAGATGCACTCACTGTGAGACCAGAATGTTAGGTGAAATAAATCAGAAACACAAGGTTAAGTATTACATTGTTTCTTTTATAAGAGAAATCTAAAGTATAAATAAATTAAAGAGCAAAATTAAAAAAAATAGGTAATAGGAAACAGGAAAATGAGCTTTTACAAAAGGAAAGGAGACTAAGAGATGGAGAAAGGGGAGAGGGAAAGGAGGGTTGGAGAAGGGAATTAAAAAAAGAATTAAGATATGTACCAACTCCCCATAATGAATGCAATCATTATATTCTGCAAGCATGTATTAATAAAAAAGTTTAACATAGAGTTACATGTGATCCAGCCAATCTACTTCAACTTACATATTTGTTGCAGTTTAGATCTAAAATATCCCCCCAAAATCTCCTGTTCAGAGGTACACCCTTTGGAAGGTGATTAGATCATGTGGGTCCTCTGGTTATCAGTGGATTAGTTCCTTTATGAGTTCGTAGGTGAGTGTGTCATTCAAGGGTGGGGCCAGGTTAAAAGACCTGCAAAGGGTGCATTCTTGTCCCTGGCTCCTCCCTTCTCTCTCTGCTTCCTGGCTGCCCTAGGTTGAGCACATTTCCTCTGTCATACCTCTCTGCCGTGCCATTTCTGTCTTAGACCCAACTAACCATGGACAGAATCCTCTGAATGCATGCCAAAATAAACCTCTCCTCCTCTGTGTTGTGGGTGTCAGGTATTTTGTCTCAGTGATGAAAATGCTAATACAGTGTCCCAGAGAATTGAAAACTTGTCCATATAGAAACTTGTACATTAATATGCAAGGATTATTCATAATAGCCAAAACGTGGAAACGACACATATCTATAAGCCAGGGGAATAGAGTGGAATGTTTTGTCACTGGAATCAGAGGCTTATTACTTAGCAATAAGAAACTGCTTATTGTGACAAAGATGAATCTTAAAAATATACTAAGTGAAAGAAGCCAGTCACAAAAGACCACATTACGTGATTTCATTTATATTAAATGTTCAAAATAGGCAAATCTGTGGTGAGAAGGCCTGGGACGAATGGTTGTCAGAGGCTGGAGGTGTGGAGAGTTGGGAGGTTTACCACTCATGGGTACAGTGTTTCTTTTTATGGTGGTAAGAATGTTCTAAATTTGTGACAATGGTTGTTCAACTCTTGAATACACTAAAACCCATTTCATTTTATACTTTAAATGGATTATTATATGGTATATGAATTATATCTCGGTATGCATTTGCATTAAAGTGAAGTTGCTTATATATATATATATATATTAACCAAGAACATGGATTGGTACATTGTATACATAATGATCACATTCATCATGGTTATTTTGTACCTGTACATGATATATCTTGGTTCCCCCCCACTCCTACCTTCCATTCCCCCACCCTCCCCTATTTACAGTAGGTTTATTTACATTTTTCCATTTTTTTCCCTTTCTTCTTTTATTTTTTTTCCCCTTCCTTCTTTTCCCCCTTCTCCCTTTCTAGTTCTCTTTTGAATATTATCTTTCTTTTACCTAATATCTGTTATACCTCTTTGTCCTTATTTACACTTAAGGTTTCTCATATCAGAGAAACAATATGATGTGTACTCATGAGTGTCTGATTTATTTCACTTAAGAGTATGTTCTCGAGGGGCATCCATTTACCTACAAATGTTTCTAGTTTATCCTTTTTCATAGCAGGGTAGTGCTCCATTGTGTAGAAAAACCACATCTTCTTTAGCCATTCATTATTTGTTGGGCATTAGGATTGTTTCTAAAACTTAAGTATTACAAATTGTGTTGCTGTGAACATGGCTGTGCATGTATTGCTGTGGTATGATTTTTTAAATTCTTCTGGGAAGATACCAAGGAGAGAAATAACTGGGTCAAATGGAACCTCTAGTTGTAGTTTTCTGAGGAATTGTCACGCTGATTTCCACAGAGGTCGGAACAGTCTGCATTCCCCGCAGCCCCACCAGCATTTGTTATTGGTAGATTTCTCGATAATAGCTGTTGTTTCTGGAGTGAGATGGACTCTTGGTGTTGTTTTCATTTGCATCTCTCGAATGACCAGTGATGTTGAACACTTTTTCATATATTTATTTGCCATTTTTATTTCTTCATCTGAGAAATGTTTATTCATTTCAGATGCCCATTTTTGGATTGGGTCTTTAAATTTGGGGGGGTAAATTTTTTGAGTTCTTTATATATTCTGTATGTTAGACTTTTGTCTGAGGGACAGCTGGCAGAAATTTTTTCCCAGTCTGTGGGTTCTTGCCTCGCTCTATTGGTGATTTCTTTTACTGTACAAAACCTTTTAGTACGATGTCGTCCCAAGCACTGATTCTTTGTATGATTTCCCATGCATTCTGGGTTCTGTTCATAATTTTTTTTCTCAGTGTTTATCACTAATATTTGAGGTACCAGCGGTCCCCCAGCTGCAGCTAAGCTTGGTATTAAGTCATTCCAGTGAGGATGGCAAACAAGACAGCCAGGCATTACCTGAGAGTAGTACAGTACTTTGAAGCTCATGAAAGCAGATCTCACCTAGGTTTAGGGAGAGGAAAGGCTTTTGGATAAAATTGTTTAAGCTGCTGAGTGATGAATAGAAGTTAACCAGTTTTGTGAGAGAGGGAAGAACATGGGCAACTACTTCAAAGAGAGAGAATAACATATACAAAGACTTGGAGATAAACAGAGATGTTGAAAGATTTTCGTTAGGTTAATTGAGACAATACAGTTTTCTTTGTAAGAAAAATTTTCTCTGCTGAGGCATGGACAGTATACTGCAAAGAGTGCATGGCTGGAGACAGAAAGAGTTCAGGAATTTGAGTAGTCTCAGAGAAATGGTTGTGATGTAAACTAGCTCAGTGGCAGTCAGAGTGGGAAACAGTAAATTGTCTCCAGATACCTAAGATAAAGACTGGGTGAGAATTAGAAGTGATTTGGACAGAGGGAGAATAGTCAAAGATGTGTGTGTACCCAGCTTCTGATGTGGACAACTAGGTGAGAATGTAGATACTTTTCACAATATACAGTAAATGTTTCTTATGTGCTTACTACTTAAGTTAGAAACAGATTACATGACAATGATATCAGGGAAGGCAAACAGAAAAGAAATCACAATCAAGTGTGAAATGCTAAAGGACACACAGAGGAAGGATAACCTATTATAAGAAATGTATTGAAATCTTGCTTGGAGTTTTTTATCTTGGTCTTAGTCTCTTATGTCCCTTTGGTTCTTTAGAAATATGAAGACCAAATAAAACAATTTATGTACATTGACTAATTCTTTTTTTTTTTTTCTTTTGTGGTGCCGGGGATCGAACTCAGGCCCTTGTGCTTGCAAGGCAAGCACTCTAATCACTGAGCTAAATCCCCAGCCCCCAAATAAAACAATTTATGAAGCTATAAAACACACACACACACACACAAAGGCAGGGATTTATGGTTAAGTTCTTTTAGGATTTTGGTGAACTGCCTAAAAACTCCATGCAAAATTTTGTTCTAGGTTTTCTCTATTTTTCAGTTCAAAAGAATTAGTTAAGAACTTCTTGCCTCGCAAGCACAAGGTTCTGAGTTTGAGCCCCAGCACCAAAAAAAAAAAAAAAAAAGAACTTCTAAGTAAGGACAAATTTTCTCTAACAATATTACTGCATATGTAGTAACTGGCATGCAGGGTATGTGTTTAGGAATATAGAGAGCAATAGAGCACAGAATTGTTGGTAGTAGTGACAGTTTGCAAATTCTTTGAAGTAATACACTGTGAAAATAAGATCACAGTTTAAAAATGGGAGGTAAGAATATTTTCTCAGTATATTGGATTTCTAAGAATTATACAAATAAAGAATTTATTCAATAATCTCTGACTTCTCTCTGTTTCTCAATTTACTCAGTGATGTTTTCAGAGAAAATAAATGTAAAATATTATCTATAACAAAGAAACTTACACCTGCTACACTTTTCTTATGCCTAATATATCTTTTTTCTTCTTTATTGCTCAAAATAATGCTAGATGTAGTTTGACTATTTGTGAGGTTTTCTTTTTGGCATATTTTAATATTTTTAAAGTTGCATAGTTAATGAGGAAACTAGCTTTTGTACTCAATGTTGTGAGTTGTTTTGACCTGGAGCATCATTAGACTTTTTGAGCTGAATGAAACTGTTATATATGTAACTCTAAATAACATGACATCTTTTTTCTCTTTTCAACCTACCTTT
>PVJO010027945.1:0-18866 GCA_004026905.1 Hystrix cristata
CACTTAGATTTGCTCCAGAATCACCCGGCCCATACTCCCCATGCTAATTCTTTCCCCACCCCTTACATCTCTGCCGTTCCCGCAGAGGGGAAGCCTGGGGTAAGTGTACAGAACAAGAATTTACATGGCCATGACAATCGCTGATTTTAGAAAAGTAACAAGCTTTGGGGAGTTCATCTGTACGGGTGATATTTTCTTTCTGAAGGTAGGTACGTAGGGATGGTGTTCTTATTTTTTGTAATTCTGAAGGGTTTCAGTGAAAATTTTAGAATTAGAAGCACTAGGCTCTTTCCCTAGTGGCGGCCTGTGGGTGGGCCTGGGGGTGGAGGATCCTCGGCCACCAGGGCACTGGAGGTGCGGGGTGGGGGGGAATTAAATCAGATGGTCGGCTGAGAGAGGACAGAGCAGCGGCGCAGGGTTTCTGGGCTCATAGCCAACAGCCTAGACCACAAGGCTATAAGCTCAGTTTGACTGACTATGGAAGCCTGTGGATCTATTGTATTTACTAGTGAAAAGCCTCAAAATAGGCAATTCCCAGCTTATTAGTTTATTTGCTGGTGTGTTGTCTGGAACTGGGAGCAAGTTTTCCTACAGAAACAATATTACAGGTGGCGGCTCTGCCCCAACACCAGCCCACAAAAGCTCACAAACCCTAATGTACCTGAGATACAGTACTAATAATACCAAGGCCCCTGACCACTATTTATAACAGTGTTTCTGTGGGAAAGTGCATTTAGGGCTGTAATGCCAGGAACACACATTCCTCAGCCCTTCGCGTCCGCTGGACTCCGCTGGACTCCTGACCTTATTCCCACAGTGCTGATTCTTATCAGAACGGCTCCATATGTGGTGAAGGGCAGATCGACTGCTTTGTGTTGCTACAGGATTCAAGCTGGAGTTTCAAGCAATTCGTCTTCCCTGAGCCAGTTCTACCTTGGACCCTGGCTTGTGCTTTTGGTTTCGCCTTTCGCTGTCCAAGCACCATACAGAGCCCCCTATTCATACCCGCCTTGCACACCTTATCACAAGCTGATGTATACAGTTTGTCACACTAGGGCCCTAATTTGTATGTTTCTAGGACATTGAGGAGATAACCAGGAGTCCTCACGTCATGAGAGAAGTGGCTGAAGAATTTGGGACTAGCACAGTCCCTGAGAGCCTGCAGGGGGAGATCTCCTGGAACAACCTTTGACGAGAGGGTAGTTGATTGAGAGTAGAACCCACCCTGACGTTCGTTGGGGTGAGATAAAAAATGTGCCCCATGTGAGGACACAGGTGGCTTTTGCAAGAAGTATCCATGAATGAAGCCAGGCACGGAGGTACAGCACCGTCGGGGGCTGAGGCAGGAGGATCGCAAATCCAAGCCCAGCTTGGACAATTTAGCAATTTAGAAAGATCAGTTTCAAAAAAGAAAAATAAAAAATATCCCTGAATGTGATACTGATACTCAAATCCTCTCACTTGGAGAACTGAAAACTGAAAGATCCGCATTGCATTTTGGAGACCTAAAAACAGAACTATCATTTCTCCATTGACCGGATATCTTTTCTGTTGGCTACGAAAGTTGTTATAATAGGAGATTCAAGGTTTTGGTCTCGATGGTGGGTGACAGTGACATATGGTGGCCAGGAGAAGTGGGGAAGATTCAATATTTGAGCTGGGGTTAGCTGCAGAAGCTGAGAATACCTGAGCCACCCAGGACGAGGACAGTGGGTGCTGAGAGCCCTCTGCCACACGCCTGCCATCCTGTTCCTGCCTTGGGGCTCTCAACCAGGGACTGTACACACGAGCCAAAACAAATCTCTCTTCTTGAAGTCATGGGTGGCGGATATTTTGTCCCAGTGACAAGAACAATTGCCACACTACACTCCTAGCTGCTGGGACTTGAATCTTGAATGGAATGACCCAGACGCTGAAAATCCGGCTGTGCCAGCGCCGTGGCTCAGACCCGCGGGGACTTCCTGCTACCTCACCCTGAGCTGTCCTGCTTCCATTCTGCGAGCAGATTCTCCAGCTTTCTGGTATCTTCCCAAAACATTTCTTTTCCCCTCAGACTATCCAGAGCCAGTCTGTTCCTGTTGTGTATGACTGAGGAGTGCTAATTCAGACTTTGAAGACAGGAGGTTGATAGAGCGGGGCAAATCTGTTGCTTTACAACTTGTAAATTAACTCAGATGATAAATCTACTTATGGTGTAGTTACAGCATATAATCCCCACATACCAAATCAAAATTCCTATTATCAAAATATGACGAGCTCAGCTTTTGTCTGAGAAGGCAAAGCTGGCCGGGGAGAGGGAAGGTTAATATAGACGCTAGCCCGGGTATGGTGGTTTATGCTGTACTACCAGGAACCTGGGAGGCTGAGGCAGTAGGATTGCTTGAGCTCAGTTCAACACTAGCCTAGGCAACATAGCAAGACCTTCAAAAGAAAAAATAAATCAAATATAAATATTCCCCCGGGAACAGACTGCCAATTCCTAGCCCTGTACTGTGCTAGTTCCTCCGATAACAATAAATATGATGGTTGTATTCAGTGGTAACCATGGTTTTGTCTCATTTATTTAGAGAAATAAAAATTTTCATTTATATTAACAGAAAGATTTTTATGAAAACAGGAAAATTGCAACGCCATTCCTTTGTTGTCGTTTAAAAGGACTGAATTAAGATTTAATGCTAGTTTAAAAACAACAGCAGAGACAAACGTATCTGTGTAATTAAGCCAAACAGTAAGCTAAATAACATGAGATATGTTTCAATTCAGTTGGTTGGCATTTCCTGTTTGCCAGTTGTGGGTGGAACAGGGCGGGCTACCTTCTCCATCGGCGCCAGGGCCACAGAGGTGTGGCCACCCCACCAGATGCTCTCTGCCAGGTCTCAGCCTACAGGGCAGCCTGGTCCTCAGGCACAGGAGGAGACACTTCCCGTCCTGGTGGAGCTCAGGGCTGTGAGTTCCAGTCTTCAGGTTACAGCAGTGATGAACTCAGGGGCCTCGGGCAACTTTCTCTGGTTTTTCTGGTCTCTCTCCCACCTGACTGGAGGCCAATGGAGCATGGATAGAAACAAGGAACATTTGTGGATGTAGTGGCACATGCCTATAATACCAGCACTTGGGAAGCTGAGGCAGGAGGATCGTTGCAAGTTTAAGGCCAACCTGGGCTACATAGAGTTTGAGGCCAGCAAGACCTTGGCTCAAAAAACCAAGGGAAAAATAAAGAAAGAAATCAACGACATTTAATATGAATGCCACCCTATATTTCATGCTCCCAGTAAAGGCCTATGACCCAACTACATCCCGGCAAGCTTATTCTCTTCTCACTACCGTATTTCTGCCATCATTATAGCCTGTGCCTCCCCTGCTCCAGACCAAAATTCATGTTATCTATGCTCTTGGTTCCCAAGGTCCTGGCCAGACAAGTGACTTAGAGGGAGGAGCATTTAGACATGGAAGGGACATAAGCGGGACCATTACCAATACAGTCTGGTGATCTGGCGCCATGGATGATCCTTCCTGTCCAGTCCTTTCAGAGTCTAACTGACCTCTTCCTTAAGTGGTAAGTTTTTTGTTTGCTTTGTTTTGAGACACAGTCTTGCTATAGAGTTCAGGCTGGCACTGAACTCACTATGTAGCTCAGGATGGCCTCAGACTCACAGTGATCCTCCTGCCTCAGCCTCCCGAGTGGTGGGATTTGTGGTAGTTTTTTCAGCCTCTCCCCCTCCTTCCTCCCAGTCCCAGTGCCCTTGGTAATAAAGAAGAGGGAATTCTGCCTCGGAAGAATGACTACTTCTATGACGATTCACAATCATCATCTGCTCACACAGATCCCTGACCTCTAGCATAGACCTTTGCCAAAAACAAAACAAAACAAACAGAAAAAACCCTTCAAGCACCTTATAAACTTCACCCAAATCTAAAAGGAAAACGAGAGAAAGACCACCTCAGGCTGCTAAGTCTACATCATGGTATTGCCTCGTGCCGTGCAGTAAGTCAATTACGTCACAAAGAACATCTTGTGTGCTCTACCCGCACAGTCTCCCAGTCTGACATGAGCCCACGAACCAGGTTTCTTGATCATCAGCCACAGCACCACTCCAGGCCAATTCCAAGAATTGTGTCAGAGACCCCACAGTTATCTACATGGTGGCCTTGTACTTTGTACATCGCCAGATTCACTGAAGGTATTGAGTTATTCCTGGGATTCCTTCAGGTCTCCGCTTTCACTGGACCAAAATTAACCTTCCTAAAAGGAAGAAAAAATTTCCCTCAAAATATAGAATTAAGTAAAGCTTTCTAGCAGTTGAAAAGGTGTCTGTTTCTTTCTCAAGTTTGGCTTCCCTGGACACAAACAACTCTACAGCACTAAAACCGACGCCTTTAAGAGTGCAGAGTGGCCCTGGAGCCCTCGAGAAGCCAGAGATCTGGCTGCGATCAGTCCCTGTGGCCGAAGCCAGCATGGCTGTCATCAATGACCTGATTTAAGAATTGGAATCTGGAACCGTCACGGCCGCCTTAAAGGGTTGGAAGCATCGGCTCTAGGTAGCCAGCCCCCTATAGTTCTGTGCAGACTTGGACCACTAAGGCCTGGAGTAGCTGAAATAGAATCCCATGAACTCCTCTGAGTATTTTGATTTTATCCTCTTTTATAAATTAGGCAGTGAACTGGCCAAGTGGGTTCCCTATTTCAAAGTAGCAGGGCATAGAGGAAATAGCTCTATTCTTGGAAATCCTCCTATGGCCACGACTAACAACAGCAATAGAAAGTCTGCTGTTCCTGGTGCCTAGAATAAGCATAGAGTCGCATCGGCCAGTTTAGAGTCCCATCAGCCAAGAACAAGTCAGGGAGACCCTGACCACCATGCAGCATCTAGGGCTGGCGACTGGATTGCACAAGAAGGGAGCTCTGTTATGAAGACTTTGTCCTTCTATAAGAGTACACTGGGCTGGGGATTTAGCTCAGTGGTTAGAGTGCTTGCCTTGCAAGCACAAGGCCCTGAGTTCGATCCCTAGCACCAAAAAAAAAGAAAACAAAAACCAGTACATTGATTCTCACCTCATATCACATCTCAAAAGGAAATTCTGCTGTATTCAAGCATTAAAGATAAGAAGATAAAATATGTTGTTGGCTTTTAAAAATTTTTTATTCTTATTAGTCTATGTTTGCAGTATATAATGATTACATTCATCGTGAAGAGTTGGTATGTATATGTAACACATTTTAAGATAAAATCTTAAAACACTAGAAGAAAATGTGGTGAATGCTTATCTTGTCTCTTAGATAAGGAAAAGCCTTGTAATCATTAAATCAGTAGATGCGATGTCAAAATAAATTCAACTGCATACAAAAATTGCCTTTCTTATAACAAGATATTATAATGAAAATCAATGCCAATAATTAAGATGAGAAAAGGTTAATGTACTTTAAAATGCTTAAGGTGTATTTCAATAAATAGGTAAAAGTCCTGAACAGATAGTTCACAACAGATAATACGTAAATAGCTAAAAATATTAAAAAGTATAAATTTACTAGTATTATTTATCAAAGATGTTAGCATTGGCTTAAATAGATAATATCCAATGCCAATAAGAACAGAGAGGAATGTGGATTGGGCCAATTTTTTTGTAAAACAATTTGACCTAATGTATCAAGAGCCCTAACATGCTCGGGCTCTTTGAGCCAGTGATTTTATTTTTAAGAATAGCTTCTAAAGAAATAACCTAAACTGTAAACAGAGCTTTAGGCAGAAAAGTATTTACCATAGTACATTTAATAACCAAAAACCACCTAGATATTCAACAATAGTGAAAGTGTTAATTTGTGGTATATTCACATGAAATTTATGGCTCCTCAAAAATAATTTTGTTGCCAGGCATGGCAGTGCACACCCGTAAATCCCAACACCCAGGAAGCTAAGGCAGAAGGACCCCTGCGAGTTTAATATTTTCTTTTTTTTTTTTTGGCGTGCTGGGGATCGAACTCAGGGGCTTGTGCTTGCAATGCAAGCACTCTAACCACTGAGCTAAACCCCTAGCCCCTCCTGTGAGCTCGAGACCAGCCTGGGCTAGTGAGTTCAAGTACAGCCTGAACTACATAGTGAGACCCTGTGTCAAAAAGAATTTCTTTTTTTTTTTTTTTTTTTTTTTACAAAGAAACTCGTGAGCTGATCGTGGGTGTACAGACAGAATACACTTATAAGCTACTGCATATTTAAAAAATGTGATTCAAAGAGCAATGAAGATTAAGGGAAATACAAATAATGTTTTGTTTTATTCTTTATACTTGCCTATATTTTCCACATTTTTGTAGCCTAAATTGCCTCTGGACTTGAATAACAGTGCTTTCTCTTTTTTCTACAACTTTATACTATAATGTGACGCCCGAGGAACTGCAGTTCCGATGACTGACTACATACACTTTCTACATACTAGATAATTATACATAAAATAACACTTTCTACATACTAGATAATTATACATAAAATAACTTTGTGCTTTAACAGCTATTATCTTGGCACATGATGGAATTCATAATCAATAGAATTTTTGTTGAGACTGAAATAATAATTTCACAGTTTAATCTGGATTCTGCCACTTCGCTTCCAGAGGGCAGCCTGCAGGACAGATGCGCTATCAAAGGCCCCGCTATCTCTAGAGCCCCGATCTCTAGAACCCATCTTTTATCGTGTTCTCTTGACCTTATCTGACTTCAGTAGGTTCTTCAAATCAAATCTCCTTCTTAATCTCCCACGCTGCTCTTGCCTTGATGTCTTAATGGCCTGCCCTCCTTCAAACCCGGTGGTTTGACATCTCAATCCGGACAGAGCCCAGCAGAGATTTCCTAAGGCTCCGCGCTTGCTGGAGTCTTGTTGCAGGCACTAAGTGTCGTCCCAGCTCTCTAGAGCCCTGACCTGGCACAGCAGCCCCAAGAAGCCAGGAAGGCATGAACCCTTCCCTGACCCTCCTTCTTCTCCCTCAGTCTCTTGGGCCAGCTGGGAAGGTGCCTGGGCCAGTTCTCCGTGCTGATGATCTGGCACCCTCCGGTGGCCGTGGCTCACTGCGCCGTGGCAGCTGGAGTTTCAGCGCAGGGCCTGCTGCAGTGTCCCTGGGGCCTACAGCACCCTCCGGAGAAAGTTTGCAGGAGGTGCAGCGGAAACCGGGCTGTCAGACCCCAGCGAGCCTCGAGCTGCCCGGCCCCTTACAGTTCAGCGCCTGCAACCTGCTGATGGAGAAAGCCACAGAGATCTGCCTTCCTCTATCCTACAAACGTATCTGTATCAAAATAGGCTGAGATCTACATTTTTCAAGGGGGAATCTTTTCGGATTTGCATTTGGCAGTGAAATAATAATAAGTACTAACCTAACAGAGAGCCAGATGCTGAGCTAAATGCTTTCCATACATTATCACATATAATCTTCACAACAACCCCGAGAGAAGGAACCTATTTTTAATCTCCATTTCACAGAGGAGTTACATAGACGTCAAGGTGAAGTTTAAAGGTCAAGATCTCCCTGCTAGTTTATGCTTAAATTTGGATTCCAAACCAGTGCACCTGCGTCAGGACCACGCCTGCCTCCTAATCACTAAGTCGCACAGTCTCTGTAAAACACTGGGACGCCCTCAGGGGCCAGTTCTTTCTCACTCAGAGGAAATTAGTCTACAGTAAGAAGAACAAGAGAGAGGAGCAAAAATAAGAGACAGGGCTATAGTCCCAACAGGACCTGAGGCCTTAGTCCCAGTTGCTCCTGAGGGCCAGGAGTACCCTGTCCTTCACCAGCCTTCCCTCTGGTCTTCCCAATTAACTCCCCTCTCCAGGTCCGTTCAGTGTGGCTTCCTGCCACTCGGAACAGAAGAGCCCTCCTGAGACAGAAAACAAGCAGGGTGCTCTGAAGAAAGTCTAGACATTTAACACCTAGAGAAGCATGAATATTGATGCACTGTCTGATCCAAACTGTGTTTCTTGATTGCAAGAAACAGAGACTCGGCTGGGCATGGAAGCGCATGTGTGGAATCCCAGCACTTGGGAAGTTGAGGCAGGAGGATCCCCAGTTTGAGGTCGGTCTGGACTACATAGAGAATTTGAGGCTAGCTTGAGCTATACATAGTGAGACCCTTTCTTAAAAAAAAAAAAAGTCAAATTACTAGAGACAAGTTACTCACCCTCAAAAACACTCAAAGGGAGAATTCACAAATATATATACTAATACCTGGACCACAAAGCCTGCGGCAGCAGCAGGAACAGCAGCCATTGCTGGGCCTCTCTCAGGGATTTTCGACTGCTCAGTGAGTCAGCACTTCGCTCCCTCCCGACCCACCTCTCAACTCACTCAACTGCACCTGGCTCTGAAAATGGCCACTCTGGTTCCTGCATCTCTACGGCTTTTTGGTTTCAGCACATACCAGAACCGAGGCTTCCCTTTGTGTTTTTTGTTGCGAGTTCTCAAGAGAGGACTTGACTTCCGCTTGTCTTTTAAAACCAAACTACATGAGACAAAGGCTTCTGAATATAGTTTATGGCCACCCCTCTTGAGCCAGGTGTCCAGTTAACTGTGGTCATGGTCGTGTGACCCACTGGCCACTTGGTAAGGTGAGTTGCTAGGGATTTTACTAGAAAGGGCTGTGAGCATGGCCAGTAATAACTGCCGTCTCGAATCAAGGCCACTTAAATGTAATTTGAACTCTTGCCAATAAGAAAAATTAAACATGTTGTAAACATGGGCAACCTAATCCCCAAAGACCCCCTCTAATTATCTCAGGTTGGGGAGAGAGCTCATCTTCTGGTGCTTGTGGGCACATATGCCATCCACTACCCCAGAGTGCACCTTCTTCAAGTCCCCCGGCCCCCTGCACCTGCCTTAAACAGTTTGCAGCGAGCTAGACTACTCCACTCACTTGAGAGTCTATTAATTTTTTTCTCCCCTTAACCACACTAAAGACTTTGCTTAGTAAAGCATTTTGAAGATTTAGAAAGTGACTGCTCAGTCTGCTTAGGATTTATATCCCAAACAGATGTGCCAAGAAGTCATAGGAATCAAACTGCTGTTCTGTGAGTAGAATAATATATTAACTTGCCTTTTAGTAGTTTCGATTACACAGCTGTACAAATTGCAATGGAGTCTTTGTAGCTAAAGATGCTTTTATCAAAAGCACATCGCGCCTTCAGAGTGGAGGTTTTGGCCTAGCAGCCACCCAGGGGACATGCGGGCATCCTTGTAGACACAGCTCATTACCAGAGAAAAACATCCAGGTATTTGAGACATGGTAGTGCATGGCTCACCTTGAGGAATCCTCTCCCCTACATCATAAAAACTGGATTGAATATTGAGTCATAATGAAAATAAGAAAATCCTAAATAATAATACCATCATCTTACACTTCTTAGGTCTCTCAGCCTCAGGTTGTTCAGCTATTAACCTGGAATACAGGGTGTGATCGCAAAATACGGTGAATGTTTACATTTTAAAAAATTAATTACAATAAAAGACACATTACCACTAATCCCTCTCAAAATACCCTCCTCACTTTGAACATACTTATCCCATGCTTCCAGTCACTTTCCGAAGCAATTCTGGAAGTCCTCTTTCGTGAGTGTCTTTAGTTGTGCTGTCCTGGCGGGCTCTGTCCTGAATCCATTCAAAATGTTTATGGTTCATCGTCATTTTGACTTTGAGGAACAGCCAGATTAGTAAATAAGGTAGATGAGGACACACTGTAATGTTTTTATGATACTTCCTTTCCACTGGATGGCAGTTGGCAGCAGCATTTTCTATATTTTTATCACACTTCATAATGATACGCACAAAAGAGGACTTCCAGAACTGCTTCAGAAAGCGACAGGAAGGGTGGCATGGGTATTTGAAGCGAGGGGGAATATTCTGAGGAGGATTAATGGCAATGTGTCTTTGACTGTAATATTTTTTAAAATTTAAACTTTCACTATATACTGTGGTTACCCTTTGTATTAGTACCCATCTTATGGGTACTTCCGGCATCGCTGGAGGAACCCAGGAAACAATGCTTCTAAGAAGACTAGCAAGCTGCCAAACATAAGTGGTCAATAGACGGTAGTTACTGTAACTGTTACTAAATTTCATTTCTCCTATTTTTCAAGGTTTTTAAAGCATAGTTACTCTTCTCAGCTGAAAAACAATGTGTGGGTGGTATGGTGGTAATTATAGCCCCATTTTTACAGTACAAGAAATAGAAAAAGAAATGTTATGTACCAGGAGTAAGAGATTTTCCTACAGCCACATGGACAATGATGCACAACTCTGACTTCCGGATGAGTGCTCTTTCTGCACAGAACTTCAATTCTGAGACAGAGACTTTAGCAAAAGCAAAAGCTTAATACTATACTAAAGGAAAAATCCTTCACAACTTTCATCTAAGAATCATTACTCAACTAGAAACATCGTGTGGACATCTATTTCTGGCAGCCTGCAAGCTAAAGGGCCCATTAGTTATGATTTGATTAAATCCTGGTTTGAATCACAACTAACGTACATTTTAAAGTGTTTTTGGAGTCTCACAGAAAGGCTCAAAAAGAAAAACAAATGAGCTCAACAAGAATAGGAAGCAATGAGCAAGCATAAAAGGCAAAGTTGCAATGGGGAAAGGTCAGTATCAGCCCTGGAACAAGGAGAATAAGCAGGCAGGTTGGCTGCCCAGTGGGACTCCCTGGGGGTGGCTCAGCCAGGCTGGGTGGGGAGCGCAGAGCCCAGATCAGTCTCATCTTGAGGTCCCCGTGGACTCGATCGCAAGCACTCTGAAGCAAAGCGGCTCTCTGTGGCGGTCCTTGGGATTGCCTCATATTAAGTACGATAAAAAATGAGTTTACAATTTAAAAAGGCAAGCACGCATAAGCCATCCTGAGTTAGAATACATAAAAACAACAAAAATAAATTTGCTATCTACAAGAACTGAAGAATTAGAATTGTCATATACAGATTATCAAATAATCTTTTATGAACTATTTCAAAAAAGCAAATGCATAATCGAATAGAGGAAAAAAAAATAAGGAATTGTTAAAATGACCAGAAAGGTTAGCTAAAGGAACCAAATTAGAAGCCAAACTTGTGATACACACCTGTAATCCCAACACTTAGGAGACTGGGGCTGAGGCAGGAGAGTTCAAGGCCAGCCTGGGCTACAGAGCGAGATCGTAAAGCAGGATCTAAAAGATCAAGCCTTTAGATCCAATAGATATACATTACACTGATGTAGATTTTGAAATTAGTAACTCTGGGATGTGTTAAAAAAAGATTGAAACAACTAAAGACAGGATTAGTGACAAGGATGATATATCTGAGGAGGTTAGAAGATAGAAAAGAGGATAAAGACACGGAAGGCAGAACAGTCTGTAACAAGCGTTAATCAGAGTTCCAGAAGAAAACAGTAGAAGAAAGGCAGTACTGGAAAACATAACGCCAAGGATTTTCCTGAACTGATTAAAGATGGACTCGCAGATAACAAAAACCAGCACAGATCAAGCGAGATAAAGAAAATGAAACCGCACTCACACCCAAAATAAAGATCGTAAAAGTCCCAGAGAAGAGCTGAGGATACAGCTCAGTGGTAGACTTTCCAAGCGGTGTGAAGCCCTGGGTTTGATCCCCAGCACCACCAAAAAAAAAAAAAAACAAAACAAACAGGGCTGGGGATTTAGCTCAGTGGTTAGAGTGCTTGCCTTGCAAGCTCAAGGCCCTGAGTTTGATCCCCAGCCCAAAAGAAAGAAAATAACCAAACGAACAAAAAGTTCTAGACAAGGAACGCTTACAAGCAATAAACTACAAGATTTAAAAAAAAGAAAAGAAAAGTAAATATGACACAGTTTATTAGCATTCCAAACAACCCTCCATAGTACTTACTATTCTTTCTTTTACAAATAAGGAAATCCCGGCTAGGAGGAAACTCTTAGTTTCCTACAGATACACAGTAATATAGGATAGAAACGCAGTGGAAAAAGCAGGCATTACAACTGCTTCAACCATATGCATCGAAATAGATGAATGTTAACAACATACATGTATCGTGTAATACAATACTGAGTGGGAAAGGAGGTAGCCAAAAACTACAGAATAAAATTTGTACAGTGCTCACAAACTGATATGTTATTTAGAAATACACATGTACATGATCAAATAACTTTTGAAAAGCAAGAGGGTGACATGCATAAAACGCAGGGCAGTGGTTACCTGGTGGGAGGCAGTACAGAAGACCAGAGGGCGATAAACACATAGCACAAGGGCAAAATTAAAGCTGCAGTCCCCAGATTGGGTGGCAGGTAACAGGTACTCATTTGATTATCATGTTTCAAATTAACACAGCACTCTTTTGAGGTTCGGTGATCTCTCAAAGGATTGTTAACTTCCTGAGCTATGTTTTTGAATTGTAAAATGGCCAAAGTAATGGTGTCTATGACATACGGTTACTTTCCAGATTCAAAGAGAGTGTAACTAAATGTCTTGGCCCAGATTGCAGATACTTCAGTATTGCAAGTGTGCAGTTATTGATCCTGGAAAAGACACAGTGTTTTTATATGTATATCTGGGACCCTAGGAGACTCAAATGGATCTATCGTATCTACTTAGTTTGCCTCAGTTCTTTCTACAGAAATAATAAATTAACTCTTTTAAATGATCATGTAGGCAAGAAGGTATCACCAGACTAAATATTCTCCTCTCATGGGCTTGACATAGTTATATGGATGCAGTCAGCACTCTTTTTTTTTTTTATGATTTTTAAAAAATTTTACTTTAAAAAAAAAATTTTACTTTAATGGTACATTTTAGATGTACATAGTGATAACATTCATCATAGGGCATTTGTACCTGTACATGATATATCTTACTGCTTCTTTTTTTCCCATTCCCCTCCTCTCCCTTCACCCCCTCCTCCCTCCTTATTTGCAAAAGCTTTGTTTCCATTTTTTTCTTCTATTCTTTTTTCTCTTGTTGCTGCGTTCCTTTCCCCCTCCCCCTCCCTTGTTCTCCTTCCCATTTGAAAAATTTCTTCCCTTTCCCAATATAATACATTATAGTCCTTATTTACACTTCCTGTTTCTCACACCAGAGAAACAATGCAGTATTTAAACATGTGTGTCCGATTTATTTCACTTAAGAGTATGGTCTCAAGATGCATCCATTTACCTAGAAATATCTCAAGCTTATCGTTCTTTATGCAGACTGCATTCTTGTGTATACATCTAATGCTACATAAGAAAAATAAATCACCAAGGGACTCATTTTCAACTAGATTTTGATAAGGTATATATGAAAAATCAATGGTTAAGCCTTTCAATTTATGGGTAAGGAATATAATCAGGCAGTAGAATTTAACTGCCAGCCACATCTTTGTAGCAAATCTCAAAAAGGCTTTCTATGTAAGTCATGAAGACAACAATGAAAGTCATTCCTGGCCTGGGATTTTAAATCCTTGGTCTTTTATGTTCTCCCCAAATGGAACTGTTTATTCACACAATTCTAGTAGGAAGTATGCTGTTCACATCACTTGGATGAATATTATCAACCTCATATTCCAGACACAAAAAATTTCTACATCAAAAAGTATTTCTGGGAAAACTGTGTTAGGAAAAACTAGTTTAATTTTGTATATAACATCATATATTTGAGAAGATAACTAAGGAAAAAAATTGGTATCTTAAAATTTTTGGTTTTGGCATTAGGCTTATAAAATATCCTGCAAATGTATACTAATAAACTAATAAAAATAAAAAGTAAAAAAGGATTATAAAATAAATTCACTTTCTCATATGAGAAATTTTAAGAGCTAACTAGTTTAATTTTTTTTTTTTTTTTGAGACAGGATCTTGCTGTGTGGTCCAGGGTGGCCTTGAACTCACTATGTACCCCAGGCTGGACTCAAACTCAAGATGATTTTCCTGCCTCAGTCTCCCAGGTGCTGGGATTCACAGGCATGTGCCACCACGCCTGGATACACATATTCATATTACCTTAAGAGGAAGAACTCTTTGAAATGATATTGCCTTATTTTTTTATCCTTATAATAAGTTCAAAATTACTAGACCAATATAAAGTAACTTTCCTAATCTCTATATTTACCTTATACTTTAATAGTTTATAATTATCACTAAAACATTTTGAATTGGATTAGTTAGCAGGCACTAACATTGAATTTTACTTGTGTGCATGTGTGTGTATTTAATGAATATCCTCTGTCCTTAGTCAAAGTCCATAAACTTGATCTTCCCTAAAGAATTTCACTAAAAAAGCTGGGTGTATGGCATATGCCTGTAATTTTAGCACACAGGAGGCTGAGGCAGGAGGATGGCTTTGAGTTCAAGGCCAGGCTGGGGTACATAGTGAGACTGTGTCTCAAAAAACAAAACCAAAAAAAGAATTTCACTAAAAATAAAATCAGCATTTCATATCCTCTTACTATATTAGACTAAGAAGATATGAGGGGATGTGAGAAAGGGTAATACAGGGATTTTATATGTGTAGACATACATATACAATTTTGCCTTCATGAGAAAGGAAGATTAATCTGTTTTCATAGGGGTAAAGCAACTTAGTGGTTTATTGGGTTTAATGCATTAGAGCTGGAAAAAGTTGGACATGGTGGCACATGGCTGTACTCTCAAACACTCTGGGAAGCTGAGGCCAGAGGATTGCAAGTTCAAGACCCTCCTGGGCAACTTAGCAACTTAGGGAGACCCTGTCTCTAATAAAAAATTAAAATGGACTGGGAATGTAGCTCATGCCAACTCCTTTATGTTCAATCCCCGGTACTGAAAAAAAAAAAAAAGTGGAAGAAATGATTGAATTTGTTTCTGTATAATTTTCATTTCTCTGATTGCTAATATAATTTGAAATTAGATGTATAAATTTCTAGAGAAGTAGGGAAGATTTTAAAACATAATTTTTTTTGAGACAGGGTCTTGCTGTGCAGTTCAGGCTGACCTTGAACTCCTGCCTCAGCCTCCTGTGTGCTGGGATTATAGGCATGCACCACTACACACAGCTGTTCCATATTAACCTTCCTTGTACCCCCTTTTCCTTCCTTCTGTCTACTCAAAATCTTCCTTCTACTTTCATGTCACCTTTTTTAGATTCCACATACTAGGGAGAATGATTAGTATTTTAGTTTGTTTTTTTTTTTTTAGGACAATATATAACTCTGCTGGCTTCAAACTTGCAATCTTCCTTCCTCAGCTTCTCAAGTGCTGTGAAGTTTTTAGTTGTAAAAGTGATATTCCCTAGTTTAAATTGTATTTGTGAACAAACCAAGCCCAAGCTTTCTATAGATTTACAAGTTCCACATATTTTCACCACCAGAAACATATTTCCAGCTCCAGACTATAATCTCTCCCCCTCCCCCATCCTATCTCTCTCCCTCTCCCTCAGGGCCTGCACTCTATTTCCTTCTTTAAAAGTATGTAATTCTGCCCAATAAATCTCTTTATGCCTCTTTTGTTTTTTACAGAGTATGTTTGTGAACACACAGTAGACTGACATTTGCAAACCAGTTGTCCAGAGGGCTTTATGGTTCCTCAAACTGAACACAACCAGAAAAACAACAACAAAAAGCAAAATAACACTATAGCACACAGTTTGGTCTATGGAGAGACAATCAACTTGGGCAGAGATGGAAAATACAAGAGACCTAAAAAAGTATCCTTCGATCCAGTGTCTCTTGCTGAAGCCTGGCTGCCTCCCTCCCTGAGAGAACCCTTAATGGTAAATAATAAATTCCTCTTTAGCTTTAAATTACTTCAAGTTGCTTTCTGTTACTCGTATCAGGAATCCTAATGCACGTATTTATGCTAAACTATCTAGTTTTATGTAATAATTTATTCCATTGCTTTGACCCAGTGATTCTCAGCTTAATTTTTTTTCGTTTTTTCAAGACAGAGTCTCGATATGTAGTTCAGACTGGCCTTGAACTCACTACATAGTCCAACCCAGGAGTTCACAGCAATCCTCCCGCCTCAGTCTCTCAAGTGCTGGGATTACTCTTTTTAGTATTTTACTGATGTTATGGCATTAAGAATCCTTTCATTAAAGAAACCTGCCTAGGGCTGGGGCTGTAGCTCAGTGGTAGAGCACTTGCCTAACTGCAGGAGACCCTGGGTTCTAGCCCCAATACTTAAAAAAAAAGAAGTACCTAAACCAACGTGATCTGGTCAACTGTAATCCCAGAACTAGGGGAGCCTGAGGCAGGAGGATTGCAAATTCAAGCCCAGCCTGGGAAATTTAGCGACTTTGTCCCAAAGTTTAAAAAACTTTAAAAGGTTGGGGATGCAACTCCATGTTAAGATTTTTGGTTCAATCCCCAGTACCTCATAACAAAACAAAAATCCCCATGAACACACCAGGCAAGGAGCTTCTGTTTTAGAAGGCTGCCGCTTCTTGTTTAGGTGTCCACAAGGTGCACGGTGCAAGTAGACCATTTTAGGTGATAAATGAAACAAGCAAAAGGCTTTCAAAGTACCGGTTGTCTGCAACATAGGTAAATCTCTCCTTTGAAGACTAAAACTGAAACCAGATGCTTAGCTTTATGACTTCCTTCTCTCAAAGGACAAGATAAGAAAAATATACATAAGTCAGTTAGTGTTATCAGAAAGTGACTATTAGTTTTGCTAAAAAAACATAGTACTGGGGGCTGGGGATTTAGCTCAGTGGCAGAGCACTTGCCTAGCAAACACAAGAGCCTGAGTTCGAGCCCCAGCACCTCCCCCCCAAAAAATAGTACTTTGAGGGTTTTGAATGAAAGCACTCATTTAAACCATTCCTGGCATGAATAAATATCCAAAAGATAGTACTAAAATTTTGCTTGTCTTGGGCTCCTAGAAGTACTCAGGATGCTACAGTATTGTGTGTGTTTTTCTTTGCAATTTTTCTCCTTTATCTGAAAAGTTTGGGGTTTTTTTTTCTGTCTAGATATCTTTTAGGAATCAGATTTGTTTATTTATTTATTTTTTAGAAATCAGATTAGTTACAAAGCAATGGCAGTTTGGCTTTTGCCCTGTAGAATAAATCAATGGATGCAACTCCTTTCCATTAAGGACGGCTCACTAATAGCTGAGTGGGCATGCTTTAAATTAATCTGATATACAAGAGCCAATCAAGTAGTAAATCTAGGAATTAATTTCTGAACATATCTGTGTTTGGAAAGAGTTCCTTAAAGTGTGTACATTTTTGTAATTTGCATTTTAGCAACATCAGGATTGAAATCAAACATAGTGCCTCAGACCGGACAGGCGATCAGTGCGCAAAGCTGGATTAGTAACAGTGTTAGGAGAGCTGGTCAGAGAAGGAGGGCTCACATGGCACGAAAATAATGCACCAACCTAGCAAAAGGACAGAGGCCAAAGGCCAGGAAAACATGGGAAAGATGGGAAGGCAACTATGAAAGATAATTTGGTTCATCCCGAAGTGCAGTCAAACCTGGGATATGGAACCTGGCAGGTTGCCGTCTCTTTCAGGGGCTTCTAGGGGATCGCTCAGTGGATCAGGTCAGCGGTGAGGAGGCAGGGGAGGCGTTGCTGGTGAAGATCCACGGTGTAGCTGCTTGTGCTCTTAAGTTATCGGTGAAGCAGGTGTGTGGGTAGCAACCACACATTAGACGCACAGGGAGTGTGAGTTTGTTTCCCTGTAACCGTTAGCTTCTCTTACACACTTCCATGTCATTGTGGGGGATCAGGCTGAATGTGCCACAAAGACAGGAAATACTGTTGGTGTCTCTGCCAGGAAGGGCTTTAGCGTGGCAAATGAGATGTTTCTAACTCTTGGGAGAGGGCAAGAAGAGCCAAGGTCAGGGAAAACCACCAGTACTCTGAGGAAACAAGGGAGTGGCAGAGATTTGAAAGCTCTTTCTGCTGCTGCTCAACCGGGCAGAGGGAGTTCAGACAGACCCCAGAAGCTGGGCATCCGTCAGTGCTGTTTGTGGAGGAGGGCTGTGTGTCTTTGATGTTGAAGGACCAGTAATGGCTCCTGCTTCTCTTTCATCTTCCAAATCTCCCCAGAACGCCTGTCGTTGATTGCATTAACGCAGCCAACAGGAAGAAGGCAAAAGTACTAGTTCGGCTTCTGCTCCTCCCTGCTGCAAGGGCTTATAGGAGAAGGGATGGCTTTAATACCCACAGACAGCATCTGGCAGACGGTGGAAGCTTATTCTCAGCTAATCCAGGGATCTCTTGCTTTTTAGGTTACAGATGATTCTTGGGCAAATAACACAGTGTCAAGCATTGAGGAAGAGGCTGGAAACAAGAGTGTATTCAGCTTCTGTGGGACCTGAGGTTTCTACAGTTGGGGAGGAAGAGTCCATTCAAAAAAAGAACACGAAAACTAAATACAAAACCAGGTACAGCCAGGCATAGTGGCATACGCCTGTAATCTCAGCCCTCGGAGGGCTGAGGTAGGAGGATGGTCTCGACTTTCAGGCCAGCCT
The DNA here is from genome assembly GCA_004026905.1 of Hystrix cristata. Taxonomy (NCBI): domain Eukaryota; kingdom Metazoa; phylum Chordata; class Mammalia; order Rodentia; family Hystricidae; genus Hystrix; species Hystrix cristata. Next base: position 18,428 of record PVJO010027945.1, read on the forward strand.
GCACTACATAGTGAGTTCAAGGCAAGCCATAACTACACAATGAGACCCCCTCTCAAGACAAAAAAAAAAAAAAAAAATTAGAGGTGTTGGGGATTTAGCTCAGTGGTTGAACACTTTCCTAGTAAGTACAAAGGCCCTGAGTTCCATCCCCAGCACCACCCCCAAAAAAAATTTGCTACAAATGTAAATTTTTACTTAGAATGAAAAAAATCACAATAATCACATGATATTTACATCTGAGGTATTTTTTTCGGCTTCACGGTTCTTTAAATATTTTTCAGTGTGTTTATATGTTCCATTTCTCTTCATTAATTGGATGATCGAATAATCTAAAAGCCTGTCCATTGCTTTTATTTGAAATTTAACTTGGACTCTTGCTAGGGACTTAGCTCAGTGGTTAGAGCACTTGCCTAGCAAGTGCAAGGCCCTGAGTTCGATC
>PVJO010027946.1:0-18873 GCA_004026905.1 Hystrix cristata
GTATGTACATACTATAGTGTATATATAGTATACTTTAGTAGTTGTATCATATATGTAGAATCATATACATACTATCCTATACATAGTATATAGAACACATTCATAGTATAGTCTAGCAATATAATTTAGTATCTAGACCAGTATAGTAGTATGATACACATAGTAGAGTACCATGTACTGTATCATAAACATCAAATCATATAATATACATATCATATAGTAACATATACATAATGCAGTAATAGTATCCTATACATAGTATAGTTTAGTAATGGTGTCACATACCTAGTATGGTCAAGTGATATAACCTAGTACGTAGACCAGCATAGTAGACATCCGAACGTAGTAATTAGAACAATGGCTTTGAAAGCACAGGCCTGGTTTCGAATCCTTGTCCTACTACACACTAGGTGTGTGATCTCGGGGCCTATTCCTGTCTCCGAGCCCCAGTTTAATTACCTGAAAAGCGAGGACTCAAAGTCTCTGCTATGCCTTGAGGATGAAGTCATTGCAAGATCGCACAGGTGACGCAGTAAGGAGCAAGAACCAACAGCTAATAAGCGCCCAGCAGCCATCTCCTTTCAGGTCTCCCCCTGACGGCAGGGCAAGCGCTAGCCTTGCTGAAAGCATCAAACGAGGACTGGCGAGGATGTGACCCAGGAGTGGCTGGGCAGTTTCGTATTTACCTCTTAAAACCAATGTCCTAAATGAAACTCCCAGTGACTTGCTGTGTTTCCAGAGATAGAAGCGCTAAATCCTAGTTCCCTGATGACAGCAGGAGAGAAAAATCTTAGGATGACTCATAAATGATGAGCAGCTGTAGGCCTTTGTCTGGAGGTGGGGGAGAGCTGGTAACACTGTAAACGAGTGTATCTATTTTATTTTGTGCTTTCTCCTCTGAAACACCCAAAAAGAAAAGAACCAGCTGTGCAAAAGATTTGTGCCCAGAATAGTGAGAGTGAGGGACGTGGAGAATCAGAAATGAAATGAAAACTCACTGGAAAATATGGTGGGAATCAAATGTTTGAGACATTGGAGTACAAAATGAATTCGGCACACACTCCCTCCTGACTTCTTTCCATAACCTCATTTCTTTTCTTTTTTTTCGGTGCTGGGGATCGAACTCAGGGCTTTATGCTTGCAAGGCCAGCACTCTAAGCACTGAGCTAAATCCCCAACTCCATGCTCCTGACTTCTTTTAAAGAAATTTGTTCTAATAAGCTTCTATCTTCCTATGGAGCTATCTGCATATTTTTCCAATCTTTGATAACACAGTTACCCCTCATTTAAAACAAAGAATGCCTGATTGCACCGAAGAAATAGTATTGTTTCCTTACTTAGGGATCCCCCAGCCCAGATGGGGTCTTGCTAGTGATATAGGGGAAAAAATATAACTCCCAACCTGCTAGATGTCAGTTACGCTGAGTTCGTGTTCCCCAAAGTCGAAGAATGAATTCTAAGGAACAAAGGAGGTTAAGAGTAGGAATTTTATTGAGAGAAAGAGAGCTCCTGAGAGACAGGAGGGGACCCGAGTGGGTTGCCAACAAGCTCACTTTTCGGGCTAAATTTTATAGAGCAAAATTGTGAGGTGGGTACAATGTGTGTCAAAATGATGATTGACCAATAATAGTACAAGTGTAGTCGTTTAGGTAATAGTGGTCCAATGGGGAAGAAAGTCATGTAGTAAATCGGCAAGGAGAGAACAAGGACATTCCAGGGTGAGTTGGATCTGGAGATCTTGGTCACCCACCTAGGTGACCTAGACTTTCAGATGTAATCCTCAGTTCATTGTTTATCCCTCAACCAGAGGTGTGGCTCTGGTCTTTCCATCCTTGAGACCTGGCCTTCAATGGATGCGCCTCCAGCCATAGTTGTCCCGTGCATTGACTCCATTGAGGGCCCAGCCCTGTCTGACTGCCTATAATATTTCTACCTTACTTTGCTGTCTATAATACTAGGTTGCCCTGGCAGGTCTTGAACTTGTCAGCTCAAGAGATCCTCCTGCTTCGGCCTCTGAACCAGCACACCCAACCAGCATTATTTTCTTAGGGACAATGGAGATTTTCTGTTCCCAAAGTTTGCGTGTAATCCAGCCTCTGGCTGCTGACTCAAATTTCGTCCCCACTTCACTCACCGAAAACCAGCAAAGCAGTGCTTATTCCCAACCACCAGCCCCATCCATCCCGGGCCCTCGCCTTACTGCCCTCTTCCTAGAAGTGCTTCCTTAGACACGCCCAGGGCTCACGTGGGCGCTCAGATGTCCCCTCCTCAGACGGCCAGCACCTGGTGCCCATCTCAAACAGCGAGCCCCTGTCTCTGACCCTACTGGTGCTTTCCAACCTTGCTCTTGTTGTGTGTGTGTGTGTGTGTGTGTGTGTGTGTGTGTGTGTGTGTAAAGGGATTACTAGGCATTGAGCCTTCGCACTGAGCTACATGTCCAGACTTGTTTTTGTTTTGTTTTGTTTTGTTTTGTTTTTTGTGGTGCTGGGGATCGAACTCAGGCCCTTGTGCTTGCAAGGCAAGCACTCTAATCCCTGAGCTAAATCCCCAGCCCCTCCAGACTTGTTTTTAGTTTTTATTTTGAGGCAGAGTCTTGCCAAGTGGCTAAATTGCCCAGACTGGGCTCGAACTTACAATGATAATACTGCTGATCACTATCTCGTACTAGATACTTGTTTATTCCTCCCCCAGTACAGTTTGAGCTCCTACTATCCAGAATGGTTTTGAGGAAGGTAGATGAAATAAAGATAAGTAGAAAGGAGGCAAGGAAACTGTCATTTTGAGGACACTGTAGTTTAAGGACAACTCTAAGTCCCCCCAGGTGACCCATCCCTTTACTCCCTAGGCCTGTTTTTCTTTTAGGCTTCTCTCTCCTAATTCTCAAAATTAAATCCACCAATTCCAAAAGTCATGTCATAGACTTCCATTTTCAAAAGCAGCAGTGCATTAAATGGGTGCCATATTTCTAAACATCAAACATAGATGACTAAGAATCCACATCCTAGGCCACTGGTCCTAAGGATGCCCCGAGACCACAGTGCCCCCACCCCAAATACCTCCTCTGTTGAAACCATGTGACAGATAGGCAACACCCGAACCACACCTAGCGAAAGACAGGCAGAGTGCTCCTTGCAGGAATGGGTAAAGTAGCAAAGATAACACAGTGTAAGGATGTGACACAACCCCAGGATGGCCTGAGCCACTTGACTCTGGGCCCTGAGTGCTCTCCACCCTGTTCTTTCCTGGGGCCTCTGATCAAAGCTGCCAGGAACGCGCCTGCCTGCTGCAACTCTGGGCCTGCAGGTTCCCGCCCTGAGCAGTGGGCTCTCCCTCAGTTGGGACAGAGATTCTCCAAGCAGCTACCAAGGCGCTGAGTCTCAGCTTGGTTTCCATTTACATCCTCTTCCCTGTTGATCGGAGTCATTAGCAATTCTCTGGGGAGACAGCGAGACCTTACGTCGTTCCTGAGTATTGAGATGGATGTGCCGGAAGCCCCTAGGACCTGTAACCACCTGCAGTGTCTATGGAGGCGGCTTGTGAGGGATGAAAGTCACTTGGGCAGTGTCAACGCAGTCTCCTGGGAGATGCTGTCTTGGACCCCCTCTCACCAGGAGAAAGTGTTCAGGAGACCCCTGGCCGAGAGCAAAGGAGGGACAAGGGCAAGGGACAGACCAGGGCCTCCCCGGCTTGGCACACCCTTGAAACAAGTAGGGATGGAGTCTGGGCTTTGACAACTTCCTCGAGCCTTGAATTAAAATTTCCTTTAGGCACACTGGGACAGTATGGAACATTAAAACGAAGGGCTATTCAGAGTGTTTCGAGTAGCGTTTTTTAAATTCTGGGTGTGGGGTTTCACAAGGGGGGGAGGGTATGGTGCCTGAATTCCTGAAAATGTAGGCAAGCGTTATTAATAGGAATACACGTGCGTTTTCAAGGTGAGAATATTATAAAACCTTCTCCACACAAGAAGACTTGTGTGAGGCTACCTTGCACATCTCTCACCCCTTACAAGTGGCTGTTCAACATTTTATATTCCCTAGAACCACAGTCTGGCTTTTTCTTTAACTTGAGCTGTCTTTTGAGGAAAATTAAAAGAGAAAGACATATATTATCTAAAAGGATTCGGCGTGTGTAAAGAGGACAATATGTCTCTCCTCCGCCCTTCCTCCAGGCACTCTTCCCACGATATTCTTGCTTTCTGGGTTGCGTCCCTGGTGCCTTCTGGGGCAGGCGCCCTCCCAGGACAGAAGTCCTCTGGCCCTGTGAGCTCACTGCAGCCCTCCTTTCTGGGCTGATTTCCGAGGAGGCAGAGGGAGTCCTGTACAGAGCAAAACGTTCTCGGCCTATAAGAGATTGTTATTAAGATTCTTTCAGGGGAAAAAAATGCTTTCTTCTTGCAATCCAGCCTGTTTTTTAATGAGAAATGGAGACTAAACCAAATAGAGTTAGAGACTCATAGAGCTGAGAGATAATCGTTTCCATCTTCCAACTCAACCTGCTAAGTATCCATTCACTCGGTGACTTCCCTGAGACCCCATCTGTGCCAAGGGTGGAGGACACAAGGGTGACCAAGACAGTAGGAAAAAGGACTGAGCAGCTCTTAGAAGACGTAGTTAAGTTTTCAGATCGGCTAGTTGCTCGGCAGGAGGTCCGCTCAGGGTGACAGGAGACCTGAGATATTTCACCTTTAGATGGCACTTTGGATGAGCTGTCAGCAAGCTTTTACCAGGATACTGACCAGGTCATCCACACGTTCCAGTTTTGACATAGCAAATCTTCCTTTGACTAAGCTGAAATTGCCTCTTTGTTACCAATATATTAAATATAGATGACAGGAGTCAAGCAGGTTTACTAATCAATTGAAGTGAGCTGGCTGTAAGGTTATATCCTTTCGACTGAGGGGTACTTTGCATATTAAACACATGAAAATACTTTCCTCTTCCAGAGGAAATACACTTTACTCCATTTCTCATCTTAAGCTGAGCAGTCATTTTGCCCCATCACCTATATTCCAGGTGTATAGTAACGTAGCACAGTATAATATAGACCAAGAAGTTCTACTCTTTTCTGTAAGAAAACAGAACGCATATACAGTGATAAATGATAGCTTAAGGTTAGAACACATGCAGAAATACTTTCCCCATCTAGACGGATGCTCGAGTGATCCCTGTTTAACGTGTAACACCTAATCAAAATGAGTTCATAGGAGAAACCTGTGCAGGGCAGGCTGTTAGCTTCATTTGCATAAACAGCGGCCTAGTAACTCAGAGAAGAAACTTCCCACTTGGGAGCTACTGAGAACAAATTCCATCCATCCATCTATCTATTCACTCCAGGACCCACAGAGTCCTGCTGTGAACTCCCTTGTGCACGGGGGAGTCAGCCGAGAATACAATAAAGTCCCTGTCCCGAGGATTCTGCTCCGTTCCATCTTTCATCTCCTCTGTGCTGGGCCTTTTACCACAACCCCAAGCCTTTGAAATCACCCGTTTTCTCACCATCACTTCATTTAAGTGACTGTCTTATGCTGTAGTTTGAATGCATCCCCCAGAAGTCCATGTGCTGGAAGCTTAATCCCCAGGTTGCACCTCCCGATGGCTGTGACTGGACCCATGTGCTGATGGTGTTTGGATCCAGAGTCTTTGGGAGGGAATTAGGGTAGAGCTGGTGGCGAGAGTGGAGTTCTCATGGTGGCATAACTGGCTTTGTTATGAGAAGAGGCAGAGAGTCGAGCTGGCGAGCTGGCTCTGTCCTGCCCGCTGATGCGCCCCGTGTTACCATGCAGCAAGGAGGCCTCACCAGATGCGGAGGAGATGCAGGTACTAGGCCAGCGGACTTCCTGTCTTCCAGAACCGTGGGCCAAATAACCCTCTGCTTTCTGTCGCTTAGTCTGTGGTGTTCAGTTATAGGAATAGAAGATGGACTGAGGAGACTGACCCAAAAGGCTTAGCCTGCACAGATGTGAAAAAGTGTGAATATGGCCACTCTGAGGGAACTGAGCCTAAATTCTTTTCTAGTGTCCTTCCCCCCCACCCTGGGGCCTTTCTGAGCTCTGAGGCCATCCCGTCACACATGGACCCTTCCAATGGGAATCTGGGGCTCTAGTCGTCCCTCCCAGGAGCCCCATCTGCTGCCTTCCTCATGTCCTCTGGTGGTGTGCAGAGTATTCGGGCCAGTCTAGGTCAGAGCCCTGGGAACAGACCTCCCCAGTCCTCCATTGTCCTGGTCTGTGCCGGGAACCAGCTGGCTTCCATGCAGTCCAGCAGGCATGAAAATGCAGCAGGAGACAACGCTGTCCTATTACAATGAGGTTGATTTCTCATGATACAGTCTGAGATGTTCACAATTCTGCAGGTTATAAATTCTATATGTATCAAACATTTAAAATTAGCCAATTCATCACTGAATTGCAAATCCACCATTATTACTTCTGAATATTCTGGTGGGAATGAGACTGGAGCGGCCAACAAGCCCTCTTTTCTGATCCACTTGGACTGACCTGTCAGGACATAGTCTGAGGTATTTAAACTTCTGCACGTCATGAGCTGTCCATGCCAACAGGTATTGGGAATTCTGCAACATCTCGACCAAAACAGCAGCCGGTCACCAGATGTGACTGACAAACACTTGGAATATGGTTAATCCAAAGTGAGATGTGCTGTGGTTAAACATATACTAGATTTTAAAGGCTTAGAACAAAAGCACAAGATTATAAAATTTCTCATTTATGATTTCCAAATATTGATTACAGATTGAAAAATTACTATCTTAGATATATTGGCTCATAATATAGTACTAAAATTAATTTCACTTGTCTCCTGTTCCCTTTTTAAATGTGGCTACAAAAACATTTAAAATTACTTGTGGTATGCATTGTGTTTCTGCCGTGCTGGCTTAACCTTCACTTTGTCAACTGATTTACCGATGAGGAGCTATGGGCATAACAAAAGCAAGTCAAAGCACAAGAATGATCCCTGGACTAGAGCTTCAGTCAAGCACTGGAGAGCATGGATCTCTCTACATCATATCTTTTAGGGGTAACCCCACCTCCCCACCCCAGCCATGCTCTTCTCGTGTGTCTTTTTCCACAACACTGATCCAGTCAAGAACATTACAACTTAGTAATTAGAAGGCAAACTTCAGGAGTCCTTTTTCCTGCATTTCTATCTCAAAAAATTTTTTTCTTTCCTTTTTGGGGGAATTATTTTTTAGATAAATTATAGTAATCTTCTAATTCAGGGTCTTAGTTGAGTGAGGATGTCTGTACAAGTGTTTTTAGTAGAAATTCTGAATGTATGATTCTGTCCATCCTGTTTACTTCAACTACAAATGTGACTCAGCTGCCTGAAGCCCTGAAGAGTTCTCTGTGAGGTGGTAGCTGGTGGCGCTCCCAGGTTCACAGTACGGGAGGTTGGGTCCTGGTGGACGTCGCCTGGTTCTTCCTAAGTGTGGCTCTGACACTGAGCAGCATTGTCTCTGGGGCATGAGACTGAGCTCCAGGCCTGGGAGGACTTGGCCTTGGACCATCTTCACTGAGGAAGAGCCCAGCAGTGAGAGAGGAGGAGCATTTCAGGTGCGAATTACACGTGGAGCAAGGAGAACAACTGTTTGAGCATCCAACTCATTGCCTTTGCCACCACACTGAAATCTCTTGAAACACAGCCATACAGTATTTGCAAGGATTTCTCCACAAGGATTTCTGGACTAAGGAAAAATGACAGTGACTTAAATTTATAGACTAACTGGGCCTCGGGAATCACATTTCATTATTTAATTGAATAGCTAGTCCATGACTGTTGGCTTTTCTCTGCTTTTCTCAAGGTATTTTAAAGATATGTATAAACTATGGCAAATGCAAAGAAAGTCACTGTTTCGGAAGAGTGTTTTTCACTGGCTAAGCATGTTTCTGACAGGCATGAACCCGTGCTGTGTCCTTCTAGGAAGTAGATGTAATTCCTGCTGCCTGCTCACCCTTGAGCCCGTGCGCTCCGTGACAAAGCCGTCTTCATCATCCAGAGCTGGCCTTTAGGTTGCTCTTTGCTGTGCATCTGTTCCCAGAAGGAATGCAAGGAAATAATGGTCCAAAGAAATAAGCACAAGTTAAACTGATTTTTTTTCTCTTCCTCCTTGAATTCAAATAACAGCTAGTGAACAAAAATTAAAAGGCACTAAATATTTTCTTTATCTTTATAAATAACACCCTAGGTATTTGCCTGCCAACTTCCTTTTGTAAAAGATTACAATCGCCTTGATTGAACTTGTAGGATGAAAAGGTTTTTTAAATTATTAAACATCATTATCGTTAGAACTATGAATTAAGGCCCTGCAGCCTGTTATTACAGAAAATTGATACTCCAGGTGCTTAGAGCCGTGAGCATCATTTGAGGTACGTGTTCTCACACTGACTCGCTATTCTTGTTCTACATTTCTATTACCCCTTCTCCTCATCCTGCTTTTTATTCACAGTATTTAGGGTGCAGAACCATGAAGGACGGAAAAAGACCATAATGAGAAGCAAGAATGACAAACTATGTGACCTACAAAGTATGTTCCAAATTATTTCATGAGAAGTCCAATTATTCTGTGGGAACAAAAACAAATCAATTAATTCATAGAAATCTGGCTCTCATGTGGTGAGGCACTCAGGGGGGCTGTCTAGCCCTCTGTGTCCCGTCACAATAATCACAGCTCCCATTCTGCAGGATAGACAAAGACACGGGCGCGGCACTCTTCAAGGAGCCCGTTTCCCATGGACTTAACTTCCATCTGCACACTTTACTAAAAGGGAAAATGGTCCACTGGGAGTGTACCTGTGGTTGCCCCTCTTTCCTGTTCACAGTAGGCTTTTTTTCTTTACAATCATAAGTCATAGTTCTCACTCATCAGGAATCTTATCATGCCTTGCTTATTCTTCTGGAGTAAAAACCTGAGGCCCAGCAAGCAGATAATTTGAAGTACTGAGGTCAGCAAAGCCTTTTTCTTAAAGCTCCATAAACCCCAAGTAAATATTCTATCTTTCTCCTGGTCTTTTTTCCTACAAGGAAAAGCATGACATTAGAAAGAGGATGTTTTACACCGTGTGGAGATACTCTGAACTCAGAAGGGAGATGGTTCTCAGAGGAATAGGTACCATAGGCTTACTTGAATTAAAAGCACAAAGCCACAGTTTGTGAGAGAAAGTAAGTCTGATTTGTAATCGATTAGGTAATGAAGATTGAGTTTTCCTAATTAGGCTAAATTGGTCAATATCATTTATAAAACTAATGCCTTAAATCTCTAAATTTTGATGAAAATAGTTAAAACATAATATTTGTATTATATGCAAATATAATACAATTATTTTCTTTGCTATATACAAATATATAATACAAATTCTACTTAAAGAGTCTTGCATATTTTAAAGTATTATTTTGATAAAGATGTATTGAAATTAACAGTATTCCCATTTCACAGCTCATTCTGATCTTACTGGGTCTCTAATCTTACAAGGTCTCTAAGCGAAAGGGTGACAGCCCTGAGTAAAGATCCTGTGACAGAGTGAAGCCTTCGGTGCCTTTCCCAGAAGCCTGAGGAGTAAATGAACACTGACAGGGAATGTTAGTCAGCTTTCCACTCTGTGAAAATTCACCTGAGAAAATCAATTTAAGAGGAGGAAAGATTTATTTTGGCTCACAGTTTCCGAGGTTTTAGTCCATGGTCAGGTGGCTCCATTGTTCTGCGTGGAAAGGTGATGCAGAAACAGCTGGGGTCCATGGCACACATGTGCACACGGTGTTTCGAGAAGCAAAGAGAAAGAGAGCAAGGGCCAGGGCCTCAACTTCCCCCTCAAGGACACACCCCTCTCCTCCTGACTGTTCTGCCTCCCCCAGCAATGCGATCTGGGCACCCAGCTCCAAACACACGGCTTTTGGGAAACATTTGCTATCTGGCGTATGAACCGTAAATCAGGGTTATAATTTCGTATCGGGGAGGTCCAGTTATTTGCTTTCAATAAAGGTTTTGTCAGTTGCTACAAAAGCGAATACAATTTTGGATCATGAACCACTAAGTGAATTTTAGCATTTGAAAGGAGTTCAAAGAACTGAGTTTTTACTGTGGCACAACTCCTTCCATCCTCACATGAACAATCTGTAAGGAAAAATCAGAGTATTGCTGATGCTGCTTGCTCTTCTGTTCTAGCAACAGGTAATATTTGCCCCAAATAGAACAGCAACCACCCCAAAGTGCATTCTCACATTTAATATTTAATCATCAAACTTGGCGTTGCCTGGGCTTGATCAAGTCTATAATAAAAGTAAAGGCAATGACAATCCTAATTAAATTTTTTGACACCTAAAGACGTATGGCTACAAGAAATTAGAATATTTAAATTTATGTGCTTATTTATGATGTCGAGGGATAGAACAGTTAATAAGAGTGTTAAGCATAAGCATATTTTACAGTAAGCTAAAATACTGAGGGGGGCACTGGGACAGAAATATTTTTTCTAGGAGAAAAGAAAGAATGTAAAACATCCCAGCTGTTATGAAAGGGCTTCTTTATGTTTGTATAAATGAAAGATGATAGAATCCCCGTCACTATGGCATTTAGATTCCACCAGGTACATTTAAAGCAGTAATATTCAGATTTTATTTTAAAATGTCAGTATGTACGATGAACCAAAACCCTTTTGTATTTAAAATTACGATGCAAATTTAAATATTAACCTAGAAGATGAGAGAGGATACATAATTTTTAAAAATTCTCTAATGAGGCAAAAAGAACGGCCTGCAGAGTTTCTGACCGCGGGTCATTGGCAGCTCATTACTTTGCTTAAATGTCAGCATTTGGAGTCCAGCTGAAAACTCATACTTGCAGTACCCTGGAGACTGATGTCAGAAGGAGGAAGCGATTTACTGTGTGCGAGGCACTGTGTAGCTACAGGGAGGGGCACACGGGCAGGCACAGGGAGGTCCTTGCCCGAGACTTGGCTAGATCTCACCAGAAAACAAACGCCCAGCAAAATAACTGCAACAACTAGACGCATGTTGTGATGCAGATAAGGACCTCAACAGACACCGCACTCCCTTCCCGTCTCCTCGAATGCACACAGGCCTTCCGGATTTCCTTATGCTGTTTAGATTCACGGATCACTGCGCTGCGTCTGTTCCTGCAGGGACACTATGGTAATGACTTGCACTTTCAGCTCCCAGTGAAAATATTTTGCTGTGTCCAGAGTTTTACAAACTACTCCAAAATTTAATGGTTTAACTCTTTTTACGGCTTGTAACTAAACGTCTCCTGAAAGCCTCGTGCACTCAGAAGTGGCTGGATCTAGTGTGTGCAAAACTGGGATTAAGGGTGTGTGATAACTAAATGGATTTATCATAGTTCTGGGTGTGAATAATAGAAGCCCCACCCTAGGTGTGGGTGGCACCAACCACAGGCTCATAACCTGGATGGGATGAACCCAGAAGGCTTGTGGCCTCCTTCCTGCTCTGTTTGGCTGTTTCTCCTCCGCGATGCCCTCTGCCATGCTGCCTGGCTTGGAGCCAGCTGACTACAGACTGAAACCTCTACAGACTGTGAGCTAAATAAACCTCTCCTGCTTTAACTTGTGGGTGTCAGGAATTTTCTCTCGGCTACAAGAAAAGTAACTGGGACACTTTTATTATTAGTCTGTGGTTCTCTGGGTCAGGAATTCCAGGGGTGGAGCAGGGATTCATTTCTGCATCGTGTTGCACGGGGTTCATCCGCGATGCCCCTGAGTGCTTGCTGCCGGGCGCGGCAATGACTCCGTCTCTGCCCTCAGGTGCTGTGGGCATTTGAGGTTCTCCAGCTCAGCCTCCTCCCTCCCTGCCATTGAGCCGTAGCCGGAGGTGGAACTGATGGTGCCCATTTGCATACATTTTAGTTTGACTGTGGTTGCCCAAGTCCTTCCTGTGTTTTTTCAGTATTGCACACTTTCACAGTCATTATAAGGGAGTGAAGTCTGCCAGTCTTAGTGTGACATCCAAGACTTTTCATATTCTGGTCCCAGTTGCCCTTTCAGCTTGGCCCACCATCACCCTCCTCTTTGATTTCCTCCATGCTCTTGTCGCTTCCTGCCTCCCCGTCCAGGGCTCCCCCATGCTGCTTCCGGCCCCTGTTCTATTGCTCTGCATCCTCTACCTGCGTGAAAAATCTTCCTTCTGCCCTCAAGTGTACGGCAAGTTTCTGCCTTCTGCTTCCTTAATCTCCTCCTCTGTCCTTGGGTCTCAGTTCACAGGCCACCTCTTCCATGAGGCTCTCCCAGTCCCTCCAGTTACAATTACCCCCTTACTCAGTGTCCTCATGGTACTTGGTTATCGTCATGGTGTGGGGTCCATCTCCCGATGTCGTCTTCAACTCCCCATTGGAGGGACAACTCCTGGAGGCAAGCCGCCTCCTTACCCGGGCCCAGTTCCTGCCTGGCAGTGAGAACTTGGGAAAACTCTGTGGCCTTGAATAAAACATGCTTCCCAGAGCACGGCGATATTCATTGATGTCCACCTGGTAAAACACCATACTGAATTAGAAAGCGCCTTGTCTATCAGAGCACTAGTTTCTCTGTAATTCCCAGCACGAGGTGGGGCAGGGGTTCAATACATGCGTCGAGTGGGGTCTGAAGAGGCCCGATAAACAGCATGTTCTGAGCTGTATCAGAAGGCAGTGAACTGGTTTTAGATCTGGCATCGGTGCTAGCAGCTCTGACACTTCATTTTCTTCTCTCGGCTTCTGCTCTGTGGGTCCTCACAATGTTAGCTGCACAAACCATCCCCCAGCAGATTCCACAGTGCTGGGGCCCGATAGCACCTGCATGGGCAGTGGAGTGAGGAGCAGCACTTTGGGTGTTATTGAACGTGACCTGTCCTTGCCCGCCGGGGATGGTCCCATTCCAACGTGCCATGTCGGTATTCTGTGGGGGTTTAGTTATGATGCATGATGTCACTCTGCACCCAGACACCCCCTTCTGCTTCAGGACCCTGACGAGTGAGGTCCCCTGTCTGACCTTCAGGAGGCCCGGCAGACGGCGCTGAGCTAACTGCACCAGAGCCGGGCATGTAAACTGAGCAGATGTGGGCTCCCGCTGCTCTGATTACAATGGCTGCGTCACAGCCTGCGAGATGAGTTGGGTCTTGACACCAGGACGAGGCTACACTCCCCTCGCCCGCCTCCTTTAAGTCCTGCCAGCCTTCTTGATTTCCTAGTTCCCGTTAGAGTCACAGATCAATGGACTGTGTGCGTTCTGGCAGCAGCATTATGGTAATAGCTTCCAGCGCTCTATTCCCAATGAAAATATTTGTCTGCGTTCAGGGTTCTTTTGGTATTTAGATCAGGAGAAAATTTCTTTTATATGTCAGTTGGTGTATGTATGCTTGTAATTGAGTTTTTATTTAGATTTATAATAGATTTACTACATTATACAACAACCTTAATTTAAAGCAGCATCCATATGAACATGAAATTAATAAAATGATTTCCCCAGACACTGAATGAAGCAAGATCAGTGCTCTGTGCTCCTCCTCTTCCTCTCTGGTGTGGAAAGGAGAGAGCCATAAGACACACATAGCATCTCCTTTAGGTAGGCTCTTAGTCTGCGCCTGTGAAACATACTCGAGGTCTGGTAATTTATTGGGAATAAAAGTTTATTTGGCCCAGAAGTCTGGAGGCAGAGAAGGCCCAGAGAACAGCTCCAGCCTCTGCCCAGCCTCCGGGGAGGAGTTTCTCAGTGCATTTTGCGACGGCTGAGGGTCCCGCTCCCTCCTCTTAGACACCACTGCAGCCAGTATGTGGACCCCGCCCTGCGACCTCATCTCCTTACCCATCTCCTTACCCCCCAACACCCCACCTCCCACTACCGTTAACATAGGAGTTTGGTTACACTTTCAGCTCATGAAATTTGTGGGCTACATCCAAACCATAGCAGATTTAAACACAGTGATCTGCCATGAAACATAATGATCATGTAATGTTGGAGGAGTTTCTGCTCATTCTAAGATGGCAAGCCAAAATTCAGAAAAATCTAAGAATATTTTGCCCACAGACAACTAGCAGGTGAAGGAAGGTTGTGGGTCTGCACCTGAGGGGTCTGACTCCAACACCCATGCTCATTAAACAACTTCTTCCTTGTAACTATAAAGTGGGGTCCCCTTACAAGGACAGTTACCAACATCATTCCTGGGAAGTTACGATCTGCCAGCCGTGCGTCACTGATCCCCATTCCTGCCCTTTCCAGAGCCTGAAAAGCACCCTTGTTCTTCCCATGTGAACTCTGGCTCACCCATAAAAGCTCAAACTGTGACTTTGAAGCCCTCGTGCCCCTGCCTTTGACAGAATTCTTTTGTTCTCTGCTACACAATTCTTTGTAAATGCACCTTCATCTTCACGTTGCATCATAGTCTTTTGGGTCTCTCTGTTTTACGAATCATCCCCACACTCCAGAATCTAGCACTGTGACCACACCCAGAATTGGCTGTAAATAAACTTTAATGAATGAATTTTGGTGCTGTGAACTCACTCTCCAAAGAGGGAGGTTAAAAATTAAATCGAATGTAAGAATCCTCCCCTCTCCACCTTGGCTCCCCCGTGCATCCTCATTTATCCCATTTGCCTGATCTTGGGCCTGCGCCAGCCAGGGGCCAGCCTCTCCTCGCAGAAACCGGGGCTGCCCACCTGAGAGGAGCCTGATTGCAGTCTGTGAACCTTGATCCTCAGCTCCATTCACTGACTGCCATCTGCAAATACTCCACAGCCGGCCAGGGCTCTGTCTGAAAGCGCCATTCTAAACCAATGGAGTCCTGGGGCTAAAAGGAAACTAGAGGACTGCCCAGCTCAGGATGGTCTTGGTCTTGTTTGGTTTGGTTTTAACGTTGTTTGTTTGGGTTCTTTTTTTTTTCTTTTTTTTTTTTTTAGTGATTCAGGGTCTCACTACATAGTTTGGGCTGGCCTTGAACTCACTATGGAGCCCAGGCTGACCTCGAACTCCCAGCAATCCTCCTGCCTCAGCCTCCTAAGTGCTGGGATTACAGGTGTTTGGTTTTAAAGGGGAGGAGACATTTGCTTTAGTCTTTGTGTTATCCCAGGGGGTTCCTAATCACCCGAAGTGGTGTAGTGACCATTTTAAAATAAGCACTGCAGGTAAAAGAGGATGGAGTCCACTTCGTAGCTTGCCCTGTTCCCTCAGGCTCTCCTTGGCCATGCTGTTGTGTCCTAGAGATAGGATGAGGCCTGAGCTGTCCAGGTCTGCGTGCTAACAAGCTGTGTCACCACAAGTGTCTGTACACTAACAGCAAAGCACTTCTCAATGAGCTCTTCTGAGACTTGTTAGCCAAAACAGTGAATATCTCGCCACAAATATGCATAATATCATAAACCTAGTTGCAGGGATTTGTGGGACTGTATTGCTACAAAGAACAAAGAGAAGACATGGCAGCTACAGAAGTGTTAGCCTGTATTTCAACACAGCCCGAGCAAATGAGCTCAGCCTCGCCGATGGGATGGCACTGCTCTTTTGACGTGGAAACAATCCTATTAATAAGGTAGAAGAAAGCTTTCGCAGCCCTGAAGAGATTTTAGAACTACTTCTTGGAAAATACAGTCTTGGAAAATAAATCTTAAAATATTTTACTAAACTAATAGTCATTGAAGAAAAACTGGAAAATATATATAAACCTTCCCAAAGAAAATGGTCTATACTCTCAAAACCAAAGAGGTTTTGCTATTATGTTTTACTAGGTGCCTCCTAAATTTTCCTTTGAATATCTGCATTTTGCTAAAGTAATTATAGTAATCATAATTACTAAGAAATGTTGAGCATTTAATATGGATTAATCACTTCAGACACTCAATTATAAGCAAACTTACAGTTTCTGTGTTTACTCCAAGTTACACATGACAGAACTAAGGCGCAGAGAGATGAAGCAACTTACCTAAAGTGCACAGCTGGTAAATTCCAGAACTGTCATTGGAGGTTGAGCCATCTGGCGCTAGAAACCACGCTCTTGTGCTTTGAACATTATTTTGAAATCTGCACTATTCACATAAAAATTTGGTGGCAACATCTTCACCTGTGACTAAAAATGACATATTACCTCATTTTTAAATGACAACAGGCTTATTTGTAAGCGTGTCTCATCATTTATTCATCCAGTGTTGCATTATGGAGAGTCAACTATTCCACTTTGAATTTTGTTGTCACTGCTGCTGTTACTGGGTTTTGTTTTGATTTGTTTTATTGGAGATAGGGACTTGCTATATAGTCCAGGCAGGCTATGAATTCACTGTGTTACTTAAGCCGCCCTCAAACTCACAGTGATCCTCCTGCCTCAGCCTCTTCAGTGTAGGAATTACAGGCCTGTTCGGGGTGTGCTTGGTCTACGATTTCTTTTCCCTCCCCCACAACCAGGACAAAGCGTAAGTTGCTTTAGTTTTCAGACTTTTGCAAATAGAAAGGGGACCAAGAGACGGAGGAGAGAGGGAGGGGAGGACAGAAGGAGGAGAAGTAAAAAGAATTAAGATGTGTTATGTCCGTGTATCAACTCACCACAATGAATGTAATCATTATGTACTGCAAACATGTTCTAATAAAAAAATTCTTAAAATTTAAAAAAAAAAAAAAACCTATTTGAGGGCAGGGAATGTGGCTTGGTGGCAGGATGCTTCCTTCTCCCAGCACACGTGAGGTCCTGGGCTCTGCCCACAGTACCACTAATAATACCAATAATAATTTTTCCTGTATTTCATTTTCTGTGAGCTAGTTGGGGACATTATTTAGCTATTTTTATACTGGGTAGTGGTCTTTCACTTGCTGATTTGTAAATATTGTTTTCAAACTCACTATGAATTGCAGATGTTTTCCAGCTTATTATTTATCTTTAGACTTGGGATTGACTTTTCGTATTCATGGTATTTGTGTGTGTGATACAGTTTTTTAATGGATCTAAGTGTATCAATTTCTTTCATTAAAACGTTTTGTAAAATAAAAAAAAGAAGTGTTGATATCAAATAGCAGGGTGACAGTCCAGAGAAATGTTAAAACACTGACTTTACAACTTTCATTAAAGAAATAGTAACAAAGCTTTCTTAAAAGGTGGTCTCTTGTGGGACTTCATCATAACAAGTAGTATTTATTGTCTTAGTGCAATTTTATTTTATAAACACAAACTTTTAATATTTATGTGCATAAAATCAACCAACAAGAACTACAAGTTCTTTTGATGAACAGAATTGGAATTGAAAAAGACCTGTTGACTACAAATCTAGGACTGCACCGATTTATTTCAGTTTTGCAGTTTGATGGATACAGTTTTGGGAAAACTCTCAATTTGCACAGGTAAGTACTTGCAGATGGTAATAGATTTTTATAGCTTATCATTAATTTCTGATTACTCTTCAATCCAAGCATTTGAAATAAAACTAAGTAAGAAATTTTGGCTTTTAGATTTGTGACCTTTAATAATAACCATCTGCATTGCTTACTACAATAATAGTAAAAAGCCCCAATCATTAATAATAATCACTATAATCATAATAAAATATTATCAAAATACACCACACTAATTTTTGGTGAGCACAAAACTAACTAGATCTTCTCCAGTAGAAGCATTCATGAAGTGAATATGTCTAATTTTTTCATCATTCGATCAGGGCTTTGAAGTCCTGGGGTTGCTGTACCCGCTCGTGGGATCAGGCGCTCAGGTCACTCTTGCTGTTGCCGGGTGGCTGCGGGCAGCAGTAGCCTCAGGCCTGGTTGGCCTTCTCCTGTGTGAGCTTTTGCACGCGGGAGAAGCAGCCTCCCAAATGCTGTCAGAGAGCATTTCCTAGGTCCAGGTGGGTCTCCTTGTTGGGAGCAGTGATCTGAGACCCTGTGAAGTGTCCGAGGGTGGCTCCCCAAGACTACCCAGACTGGAGCCGGGACCCCCAACAAGTAGATGCTGTCCCAAGACCTGTTTCATGGTAATTCTGCATGAAGATTAGGTATAATGGTAACTTCGAAAGATGGATCTTGTGTCCTCTGAGATTTTAGGAAGTGATCATAGAAGGAAAGCCCCTGTGTTTGTCACAGGCCATAACCACATTAACAAGTTTGTTTCCAACATGTTTTTCGCAGTGCGGGAGATGGAACTTGGTGCTCCGAGCATGCTGCGCGAGCTCTCTACTGCTGAGCTGCAGTTCCAGGAATCACACTCGTGATTTTAGAGAGGAAGGTACAGGGCTAAAACCGACGCCTCAAGTGCCTTCCTCACCCCCAGTTCCTGGGCGGGTTCTCCCGGTGTGGCCACAAGGCAACAAGGCTGCCTGCTCTTCACGCTGAGGACACGGCCACTGAGCCCGTCACCACAAGTGACACCCACGGCCCAGCCTGCTGGCGTTCCACGGGCCACACAGGAAGGTCACTTGGTACTTTTCAGTCACATGTTGTATTCTAACCAAAGAAAAGCTTTATTTTAATAGCCCATTTTCACAAAAAGCTAAGCCGGTGTATCGTTCCCTGTACATGCTTAATAAGAACAAGCGAAACATATTAGAAGTTTAATAAGACTGTACCTTAAAATTTTCTTCCCTTATTAAATCCAAAAATAGCAGCCTTTGGCATACAGATTCTCAAACTTTTTGTGGCAATAATTACACGGCACTATCTCTTTTAAACCTTTCCTTTTCTGTGCTTTAGCTCTGCCTTGTCAGAGGAACATTTTTACCACTTAAAAAAACTGAGATTTTTTTGTGTTTTTATAAATTCTCTCTGTCTTTATTGTTGTAGACACGAAGATAACGGACACGCTAAGTCGTGACAAGTCGGGACACCCTGCTCGCCCTGCCCCTGGGTGTGCCCCCTTGGAGACTTCCATGGCCTGGGTCTCAGTCGGGTCCCTG
>PVJO010027947.1:0-18873 GCA_004026905.1 Hystrix cristata
CTCCTCTGCCCTGCAGCCACCCAGTCCTCCTCACACTACCCTACCTCAGGACCTTTGCACACACTGTTCCTGCTACATGGCCCCCTCACTGCCTTCAAGTGGTAGCTCCCATCTCATCTTTCAAAGAGGACTTCTTGGACGACCCTGTCTCAGCTAACTGAAATAGATTAAGACTTAAACATTTTGGCCAATCCTGCGCGAAGATGATCCTACCTCCAACGGATGAATTCTAATAAGACACTTTTAAATCAGGTGTGGTAGCACATGCCAGTAATCCCAGCACTGGAGAGGCTGAGGCAGGAGGATCACTGTAAGTTCGAGGCCAGCCTGGGCTACACAGTGAGTTCAAGGTCAGCCTGAACTACGTATCAAGACCCCGTCTCAAAAAAACCAAACAAGTGGTTGGAGATTTAGCTTAGCGGTAGAGTGCTTGCCTAGCCAGTGCTAAGGCCCTGAGTTCACTTCCCAGCACCACAAAAAACAAAGCAAAACAAAACAAAAAACGAACAAACAAAACCAGTAGGGAAAATTGAATGCAAACTGGGTACTAGATAATACTAAGGAATTATTTAATTGTAGTGGGGATGGTAAAAGTATTGCGCTTACATTTTTAGAAACTTCTTGAGTATCAAAGACTCACACTGGTATACTGTAGGCAGAGCAGTGTGGTTCCCGGGATTGCTTTAAAATATTCCAACACAGGGCTGGGGATTTAGCTCAGTGCTTAGAGTGTTTACCTCGCAAGCATGAGGCCCTGAGTTCGATTCCCGGTACCAAAAAAAAATAAAATAAAATAAAATAAAATAAAATACTTCAACACAATGAAACAGCCAGGCTGCCCCATGGGCATCCTCCCTCCTCGTCTCCCCGTCTCCCCGTACAGCGCCCGTCAGAACCTGGCACACTGTGTCTTTAACAGGATTTGTTACTGCCCGTGTGTCCCCCTTAGAAAGTGGCCCCATGAGGCCAGGCATTTGCCGTGTCCCCATGAGATGGTGCCTGACGCCAGCTGGTACTTACTACACATGGTCAGTGAGTGAATGCGCAGATGTGCGGCTTCTTCACGTCCCCTTCCCAAAAACGGCCCATCTCAGGTGTTTCCACAGAAGTCACCCAAGGCACAAATCTAGTGACCCACCTCCAGATTCACCCCTGCATGTGCCCACTTCACCTCCTCGCTTTTCCTCCAAACTTCCTGCCTCTCCACGCAAATGGACACCGCTTCCAAGCCCCCGGGGCCTTTCCCAGAGGACCCTGGTCCAGCAGAAGTGTGGCACTGAGCTCTGCCCCTCATCCCAACGCAGACGGACCCCAGCCCTGCTGGAGTCCACCGCCCTCCACCCCTTCCCTGCTTCCTTCCCCGCAGTAGTGCAAACGGCTAGCCACCCTCCAGGCACACAGTGCCCTGAGCCTCAGCGGGGCGAGCAGCGGCCCAGCTGCCCACACTTCCTTGCGGCTGGATGTGCCATGATTAAGTCCTGGCCAATGGCCATGCGCAGAAGGGTGGCGTGTCCGCCCAGGGGCTGCTGGGAACAGGAACCTTCCTGCTCTCTGTTTCCTCTGCCGCCTGCCCGCAGGCCTGGTGACCAGGAACCAGTTCTGACCATGTGAGTAACAATACTCTACAGCACAGAAGGAACCTGAGTCCCCTCCAGACCTGATACAGCAGAGCCGCTCACCTGCTGGAAGTGGCGCTGTAGTTTTAGGTCTTTTTGTTATAGAGCTTAATCTGTACCCATACATATTTACTCTGCACGGCAAAGATTTCTTGCATGACAGACTCTCTGGTTCTACCTGGGCACACAGCTACCTGCTGTAGAGACAGTATTTCCCAGCGTCCTTTGCAGCTAGCTACAGCATGTGACTAGTTCTGACCAATGGGCTTTGAGTAGTGTATGTCAACTACAGAAAGTGGCCTTAAAGAGATGTGCCTTCTTCACCCCTCCCTCCTTCCTGCTTCTGGAATGAGGATATGATGGCTGCCTCTCCACCTTCCATCTGGAGCCATGAGGGGACTGAGAAGGGAAGCATTCACAGTAGGGCCTCCAGGAAGCTGGAGCAGGAGGTTTTAAGAGTGACTCCAAGCCCCCAAGGTGGGTGGCAAGTTAGGAAAGTGTTTTCTCACAGAGCTGGGCTTGAGACGCTGGAGGAATCTCCGGGCTGCCCAACCCCGACCACTCCTGGCACGGGTCGTTTCCAAAGGAGACCCTCACCCAGTGTGGCTGAGAACGTCCTCTTGCCCTCCTTGGATACCGGCCACCCGTGTCAGTGGGGCACAGCGAGTGTGTTGTGGCTCTTCTGCCAGAACAAGCAGCTGGGGCCCCCAGATGAAAAGGGGACCCCGAGAGAAAGCGGCCCTCATTTTGCAGAAGGCCAAGTCCAGATAAGGCTCCGACCTGGCAACGCTACGCATGTCAGCTGGGAGAGGCAGTCCTGGCGGAGGGCCTTTGCCTTCGTTCTTTTGTCTGGGCTGGGGGGTGCTAAGGATTGAAACTGGGGAGCCCAGAGCTGCATCCCCAGCCCTGTCTTATTTATTGCAGTGCCGGGGATTGAAACCACGAACTGCCCTTCCTATTTTTTATTTTGAGACAGGGTCTTGCTGAGTGACTAAGCTGCCCGGGCCTGCACCTCCACGCCCCGGCAGCATGTGTGTGTGCCTTAGTAAGAGGCCTGAGGGGGACCCTCGTTTGCCCTTTCCACCACGAGAACTTAGCGTGCAAACCCCGCTGTGAGTCAGGAAGCACCCTCATGGGGCGCCCATCGCTGACTCCTTGATCTCGGCCATCTCAGCCTCTGGGACCTCGAGTCACATCTCCCTGCTCTTGTGGAAATACCATGTGGCCCTGCGCCTGTCTGCGGTGTTCTGTTATGGAAGGGACCAGGCCATGGGCTGGGCTGGTTCTCTGCAGGCTCAGGGTGTCTGCACGGTCTGCCGCCCGACCCTGTGTCAACCATGGCTGACTTGATCTCCCCGTTGCCTGGGAGGAAGGACAGGATGGAGATGGGAGCCCTGGGGCCGAGCCGCTGGGGTCGACCTGTGCAGAGGCAGAAGGACAGAAACCACGGCAGACCTAACAGTGCAGCCGAAGCCCCCACTGCCCCGTCCCCCACTCTCCAGCGTTCTCCTTGCTCCGCATGCCTGGGGCGCCAACCAGGAGGGGAAAAGGCGCTGGCTGAGCAGGCCTTCCTGGAACAGGGTCAACAGCCCCTTATCTGCACCCCAGGAGACCAGCAGGAGCGCAAACAGCAGCTGACGGGTGTCCCAGGGTGGGGAGGAGGCAGCGATAGCCACCAGCTGGAGGCCAGGGGAGCCCTCCTGAGAGATGGAGCACCTAGGCCCTGCCGCGCCCGGGGGACACAGTGCTGGCCGAGGCCACCCAGGGAGGCTTCGGGGAAGAGGCTGCCCTCAGCCTGGGCTTTGAAGACTGTATGACCCAGAAGCAGAGAGGACCAGGCAGGCAGGAGACATCGGTCAGCACCATGGAAGCCTGCGGCACACAGCAAGCGCTCAATGTGGGAGTAAATCCCAGTTCCTCCCCCTCCCTGTTGTTGGAGAGGAACGTTCAGGAGGTGGTAAGAACAGACATTTGTTGACAGACTACATGGTCCTTATTCATAATTGTCATCTGGCCGGAAGGCAGCACAGAGGCCGGGGGTGGGGTGGGGGGTGGAACAGTGCCAGCCTCAGGTCTGGCTGCATCTAGCTCCCAATGTCTTTGCTGACCAGAGACTTCACAAAGTGCAACTCCAAGCAAGCAGGGTCGCGTCCCGAGCGTCCTGGGGATGGAGTGGGGCAGGGAGGTGCCTGGTAATCAGGGGTCATGTCTGGGGATAAAGAGGGAAGGAGGTGAAACTGAGGGAGGTCACCAAGGCTCTGGTCCCCCTCTTGAGAAGAGGAGGTGCTGGAGGAGGGAAGAGCCAGGGCGAAGGAAAGGAGACAAGTAGCCCGAGGGCCTCCTACATCCTGGTGGCGCAGCTGGAGGCCCAGAGAGCGGACGGCACTCACCCAAGATCGCACAGCCTGCAAGAGCAGGAGCTAGGTTCTGTGGGCTGTGACGCTGGGGGGTCTGCACTCTGAGCGTCATCTCCTGGCAGGGCTGAGTGGTGGCAAAAGGCGTCTCCACGCAGAGACCCCGGAGCCCAGCGGGGCACAGCGGGAGGCCCCCAGGGCGAAGGTCCCCTGCCCAGCGGCCTTCCCCATAGCAGCCGCTTTGCTGCCCCCTTGTGGCCAAAACAGTAGCACGTCCCTTCCGGTTGCTGATAGCGCTTCCGGGACACGCAGGTGCACCGTTCCAGGCCCGGCACCTGCCTCTCCCGGTGAACCACGGGTGCGTGCAGACAACCTGGGGTCCAACCCCGGCCCCTAAAAGCCCCACCTCACCGAGTCCCACTCTGGGTGTTGCACCCAAGCAATGCAGAGTGATACTGAAATTGGCTTGTGAAGACGAGCGATGGGGCCTGTCCCTCTGGGCCTGAGAAGCAAGATGCCGCCCTCCTTCCCCACCCGGCCGACCTCCAGGTATGGAGACCCCTCCTAGAAGCCCGGCTCTGTCAGCCTCCTTCGGAGTGCTGAGTTCTGTCTTTTGTTTTCCTTTGGTTTTTTGAGACAGGGTCTTACTATGCAGCCCAGGCTGACCTTGACCTGGCAGCAATGCTCCTGCCTCAGCCTCCCAAGTGCTAGAGACCCAGGTGTTCAAGGTTTGGTTTGTTGCCTACACCGTGGGACCTGGAGTCACTTCATCCTAGCAGACTCAGGATGCTATGTGTCCGTGAGCTCTGGGTGCTTCAGGACAGGACCCACAGGAGTCACCAACTACACTCAGGTTTATTAGCCAGGGCTCCAAGAGCTGCAGGGGGCGGGTGAGGAGGGCTTCCCACAGGAGGAGGCTGTGCAGATGCACACGGCCCTGCCTGCCGCCGGCCCAAGGCCCCTGGGCAGCCGTGTGGGCTCATGTGTCTTGGCACCTCAGCTGCCACCCAGCTGGGTCTGCAGAGCCTGCAGCTGCTGGCTGTTAATGTTGTTTCCCCCACACACGATGACCACAACAGAAGCCAGCGAAGGGCACAGGTGGCCCTTGGCTTGCAGCCGCCCCAGAAGGCCTGAGTAGATGGCAGCCAGGGCTGCCCCGCAGGCGGGCTCCACCAGCATGCGCTCATCATCTATGGGGAGAGGAGGGTGTGCAGTCGGTGCTCAGCAGGCTGGGGCACTGTAGATCCATCCACCCACCTACCCATCCATCTGTCCACCCATCCACCCATCCACCCATCCATCTATCTATCCACCCATCCATCCTTCCATCCACCCATCCACCCACCCACCCCTCCATCCACCCATCTACCCATCCATCCATCCATCCACCCACCCATCCATCCATCCACCCGCCCATCCATCCATCTATCATCCATCCATCCATCTGTCCATCCATCTGTCCATCCATCCACCCATCCATCCATCTACCCATCCACCCATCCATCCACCCATCCATCCATCCTTCCACCCACCCACTCACCCTTCCATCCCCTTATCCCTCCTGCAGTCCATCATGCCTGACCCTCTCTCCATCCATCAGCCCGATGTCTATCTCTCCAGCCCCCCGCCTTTCATCTTTCCATCCGTCTACTCCTCTGACCATTCGGCAGTGTAGCCATCAATCAACCCTCCATCCATTCATCCGTAAGCCATTCATCCATCCCCACATCTCTTAATATGTCCATTAATCAATGTGTCCGTCTGTCCATCCACTCACCACTTCCATTTCATTTATCAGTCATGACCCCATCCATCCATCCCTTCACTAGCCATCTATCCATTACCATGCTTCCCACTCACTCGTCCATCCAGCCATTCATCCCACAAGCATTTAGGAGCCAGACGCCGGGCTGGGCAGATTCTGGGACACCACGGTGGATGAGTCACTCCAGCCCCCCCTTCACGGTGCTCACGATTTAGTGATGGAGACGGGGAAGAACCAGGCAGTTATGGGCCCGGGGCGGGTGCCTAGGAGGTCCCCAGCCCCGGTGCGGTGTGGGGAGATGGGGCCGGCTTCCTGGAGGAGGCGCCAGGAGGCTGAGACAGCCCCGCGACGGAGGAAGCGGTAGGTGCGAGGCGGGGCGGAGGGCCGGAGGGAGCGGGAGCATGCGCGGAAGTGCGAGGCTGAGGACAGCGCGCATGCGCCTTGCCCGCGGCGGGCGCCTGCAAGCTGCGTGGGGCGCGGCGCTCACCCAGGAACCGCTGCACGGCGCTCACGGCCTCCGCGTCCTCCACCACCTGGGAGAGCACCTTGCACTGCCGAGCGCACAGCAGGGCCTGCGCCGTCACCGTCTTGGCCCCCAGGCTCCTGGCCACGCTGCGGGACGGGCGGGCCACGCTCAGACAGGGCTGCTTGCGTCCCTCCTGTCCCCGCGCTGGCCGGTCGGTGCAGGTGTGTGCGGGTTGGGAGCTGCGCGTTTAGTCCTCGCAGGATTCCGCCCTTCTCAGTTAGATCCTCACTGCGGATCTCAGGGACACGGAGACCCTTCTGCGCCCCCGCCCCTCGGGCTGGGACCGAGTGCCCGGGCAGCGCCCAAGCCCACCTGGTGATGTCCGGCAGCGTGACCGGCTTGCCCGCCTCCAGCGCCGCGTGGAAACAGTGCGCCCCGCGGGTCTCCATGGCCACGATGGGCACGTGCTGCCACCCCACCTCCACCAGGCCGGCCACCACCCCGGCCAGGAGCCCCCCGCCGCCCACCGACAGCACCACGGCGCCGGGCGGGGTCCCCAGCTCGGCCTGCAGCTCCCGCACCAGGCTGGCGTTGCCTTCCCTGGGGGCGGAGAAGGGGGTGGAAGCCCGGGTCCCAAAGGCTCCTGGGGGGCGCACTGGGCTCCACCTTCCCTTCCTTCCTTCGGCCCCCAAACCCCCGGGGCTTCCTTGGACTTTAACCCACTGAGTCCCCCAGCTTCAGAGAGAGGTGACCCCGGGTCACTCAGGCCGAGCCGGCTGACTGTCTGGGATGCGGACCCCGCAGCTCTGCACCCTGCGTGCTCTGTGATCTTGGGCGAGTCACTCAGCCTCTCTGCGTGCCCGCTTCTGACCTGTAAACTGGGCGCAGGGACCCCGCCAGCAGGCCTTCGGGGAAGAGAACACAACAGTGCAGCGGGACCCACAGCCTGCGCCTGGCCCGGAGGCACGCAGTCTGTAGAGCGACTTAGTGTCGTCATCCCTTCCATTTACACAGGGGGATACTGAGGCACGAAACGTCCCATAATTCCCAAGTGGTAGAAGTGGGGTCTGAACTCGCGTCCGTCTGACTCTGAAGTTTGTTACCCCCCCGGGCCTCGGTTTCCCTCCTGGCTCGGTGAGGCCCCCGACCTTACCATATCAGAGGGTGGTCAAACGGGGAGACGTACACCCAGCCGTCCCTCTGGGCCAGCTCCTGCGCCCGCAGGTTGGCGTCGTCCCAGACCTGAGGAGAAGCGGGGCCCTCAGAGCACATGGGAGCGGGGACAGGGTGCAGGCGGGGGCTCCAGATCGCTCCAGATCCCTGGGGTGAGGCCAGCCTCCAGGGAACCCAGCAGCCTCCAGACAGGGACAGATCCCCGGGGAGGGGTGCAGGACAAAGAGCTGCCACATGCCGTCCCAATCCTGAGGGTCTTCTGCCAGCCTTGACCAACCAGTGGGGGATGGGCGCCTCCCACCAAGCGGTCACTACAAACCGTGCTCAGGAAAACGAGCAATCACAGCCAACAACATAGCAAGACAAGCCTCAAGAAACACAAACGGGAAGGAAAAGACAAGAAACACAGACTAGACTCCAAAGAGACAGCCCGTGGCCTCTCCCCGCCCCGCCCCCGCGCGCTGCCCGAGCACACCTTCACCTGTGAGCGGCTTAGCTTGGCCTGGGAGACGGTGCCCCACGCTCGCCCCGCACCACAGCCTCGCCCACGTGGCTTCCTGCTCACAGCTCCGTCTCTCCCTCCTCCCCCTAGTTCTCCCTCCGGACCCTGCAGGGACCCCTTTTGAGGGCTTCCTGGGTCCCTCACGCAGTCAGGATGATGGAAGGATGGAAGAAAGGGAGAGATGGAGGAAAAGGCATTGGATGGAAGGCTGGTTAGATGAAGAAAGGACAGCAGGAAGGAAGAGGAAGGAGAGAGGGAAGGAGAAAAATGTACACACTAAGTATTTGCAGGCAGCTTTTGTGATATGGCTTTTAGTTTAATTCTAAGAGGTTTTTCCAGTGTCCTGCGTTCTTTGATGATGTTGTCCCTCCTCCCAGGTGGGCAAAGGTGCCACGCCCGTGTCCTGCTTCTTTGGCAGCAACGTGGGCCAGTGATGCCCTTATCCGTCCCCAGTGTGAGACATGATGCAACCATCATCCTCAAGCTTTTCTTTTCTTTTTTTTTTTTTTTAGACAGGGTCTCGCTATGTTGCCCAGGCTGGCCTTGAACTCACAGCCATCCTCCTGCCTCAGCCTCCTGAGTGCTGGGATTACAGGCGTCTGACAGACACCATGCTCAGCCCTCATATTGTTTGTTTCATCAAGTGACAAAAATGTAAGTGGCTTATATGCGTGTCAGTGAGGACAGAGGGACACCTCTGCTGGTCACCGTGTCCTGTGTCTCCTGGGGTCACACAAGACAGGCAAACAGGCGGTCCCGGCCCATGTCCACCCTCAGCTGTCCCGCCCTGAGAGGAGAGTGGGTCTGGTCACGGTTCCTCTGAGGAAGAGCGGCCAGGGTCCCCAGGGTGACAGCCCACCCCAGCCAGTCCCTCCCTCCCGGGCTCCTACCTTTCCAACCAGCTGTACCTCGGCACCCTCTCCCTGCAGCCTCCTCACCACCTGATGGGAGGTGACCTCGGGTAGCACGACGGTGGCTGGGAGGCCCAGCCTCCGCGCACTGTAGGCAGCCGCAATGCCCGCGTTGCCCCCTGGGGAGTGGAGGCGGGTGAGACAGGAGAGCTGGGAGTGCCTGTGGTGCCTGCCTTCCCCCGCCCCTCCCTGTCCCTGCGGAGTCGCTCATGTGCCCCCTACTCCTCCCTCCAGGCCACACGACCCACACTGAGCCCGTCAGAGAGCTCGACCCCTAGATCTGTGCTGGGCCGACTCGAGGGCAGAGGGGAGCTCCCCGCCTCTTCCTTAGACTTGGTGGCATGCAGGACACAAGCCTGGGACTCCAGGCTGACATGTTGCTACCATGAGGCCTGAATGGGAATAAAACTAATCCAGAGGGAGGAAAAACAAGAGGAGAGATCTAGGAGAGAACTTCTGGATCCAGTCATGCCTGAAAGCCACTTTTCCTGGGAATTTTCTATTCTCGAGACCTAGATGAACTGAGTCTCTGTCACTTGCGGCCACCATGAGCCTTGGAACTTGGGAACAAGGCTGGAAGAGGACGTGCATGGAGGCCCTCTGAGACTGCAGCTTCGGCATGGCTGGTTCTCCAAGAGAAGGTCACCCCGGGACATCCGTGCCACCCCAGCCAGCCTCCCCACCCCCGCCTCACCCGGAGGGCCCCAGGAAGCAGAAAGGGCGTCACCTGAGGAGCACACCAGGTGTCGGCACCCCCTCCGGGACATCTGGGAAGAGAAGGGCGCAGCTGGGGCTCATCCGCGCACGTCGCCCCCGTCCCACACAGCCTCGCCGCCCCTGCCCACGCTCACCTCCTGGCAGAAGTGCCCGATGCCGCGGATCTTGAAGGAGCCAGTGGGCTGCACGTTCTCGCACTTGAGGAAGACGGTGGTGCCCGCCACCTGGGACAGCGCCCAGCTCCTCAGCAGGGGGCTGACCGTGTGGAAGCGCTCGCCCCTGTCGCCCTCCATGGCAGCCACCACGCAGACAGCTGCGGGGACATGAAGGTCCTGGCCCAGGTTGCCCCGATCTGGAGCCCCAAAGACAGACCCAGATGAGGATCTGCCCCTGCCTGGGCCTCAGTTTCCCCATCCGCACAAGGAGAATGGGACTGGGCACCCTTTAGTCCGTAACTGTGGCTGCGCACAGAGCTGAGGACATAGAACGTGACCAAGGAAGGAGGGAATTTGTTCACCATTCATTTATTCAGTCACTCAGAATGCAGTAGTTGAGCACCTACTATGTACAGCAAATGCCAGGTGTGGGGCCCAAGAGTGGAGAAAGCAGAAGAGGTCTGGCTGGTTGAGCTCACTGAGCTATGTCCCCAGCACTCTGGGAGGCTGAGGCAGGAGGATCTCGAGTTTGAGGCCAACTTTGGACAACTCAGTGACTTAGAGAGACCCTGTCTCAAACAAAACAATACAAACTGTAGCCACATGGTTTCATGACTTTATACATTTGTCCAAATTCATTGAATTCTATACTTAAAGTGGAGTGATTTTATTTCATGTAAATTATACCCCAATGATGCTATTTTTTTAAATGTAATCACAATACCATCCTCATATTAATAATTCCTTAATACAATCAAATATCTGGTAATTGTTCAAATGTTTAATCCTCTCAGTAAATGTAATAAGTGATTGGTTTTGTGGTTGGTGGTAGGGACTTGGGATATTTGTTAAATTTGTTTTTGCGGTGGTGGGAATCAAACTCAGGGCCTCACGCATGCTATCCAAGCACCCTACCCCTGAGCTTGTTTTTGAAATAAAGTCTCACTAGATAGCCCAGGCCGCTTCACCTTAGGATCCTCCTGCCTCAGCCTTCTGAGTGCTGGGATTATAGGCGTGTGCCACCGCGGCCAGGCTGAGGTTTTTCACAGGTCGGGTCATGGTGTGTGGTGCAGCAGGGCCGCGGGGGGAGGTCCTCTCTTTTCGCCTGTGAGATGAGGGACAGGGCGGGGACCGCAGGGAAATGGGTTGTGCAGGCGGCGCCGGCGTTGGGGAAGGATTTCTCCTGGGGCTGAACCCGCAGTTTCAGCGCTGGCCGCGAGGGGGCGCGCCTCGTCCTCCAGCCACCCACCTACTGAACTTCCTTCAGCCCTTAGTCTGGTTGGGCCGGAGCTGGGAGAACCAGGTCCGCGGTCAGCCCTGGTCCCCGAGCCCTGCGGTCTCCGGCCTGGACCGCACCTCAGTCCTGGAGCCCAGGTGCTTGGGCTTTGGGGTCCCGCAGGGAGCACAGTTAGAAACCAGCTCCGGTTCCTGGGCTGTGTGACCCAACTAACTGTCTCAACCTCTCTGTGCCCATCTCCCTTTCTGTCCCCAACTCACAGAGCAAGTGAAAGTTAATGGGGTGAATCTCTACTGTGTGACAGACATGGCCGGGTCCGTTTATCTCCTGGGGACTTAGCAGTGCGGCTTGCCCTTAGGCCGGCAGGTTTATTAGGCACCTACCAGCTGCAGGCCCTGACCTGGGAATGCGCACCCACTGAGGAGTGAGCTGTCTACTGTAGGGCTAATCGTCTGATGAGGTCAGCATTCAACAGGTAACTGTATAGACAACAAAATAATCATGAATGCTGAAAACTGCTGTGGGGTAAAGCACACAGAAAGGAGGTCTCCAAGGGAAGAAGGGTACCTACCTTCCTATGGGGGTCAGGAAGGGCCTCTTGGAGGAGGCGACCATTAAAACTGAGAACTGAAAAATGAGGACAAACAGGAGACCGTGTGGCAGATCGTAGCTGGGATTAAGTGAAGCTGCATCCTGAGCACAGGGACCCACCTGGTGCTCACATAATAGGAGCCGGGAGCGGTGTGGGGCCTGCTGGGAGCCGGGCACCGTGCCCTGCGCCCTCCGCGCTATCTCATAAGTCTGTTATTAACTGCGTTTATGGACGGGGAGACCTGGGGGTTAACATCCAAGGTCCTGCAGCTAGAAACAGCAAAGTGGATTCAAACCCAGAACGCGTGATGATCCCTGAGACATCACCACCAGTTGTTCTTGGGAGGCTCGGTCCCCGGCTGCCCGCCCTCTGTGTGGAACCAGCTGGCGAGAGACAGCCGGTGCCAGGCCGGCCCTGGGAGGCCGGTCCCGCTGGAGCTGGGATGGCAGGGCCTTGCCCAGGACCCAGCGCCTGTCCAGGTGGCTGCCTGGGGGCCGAGGACACCCGGGGGTCCCCGCCACGGCGCACGGACTGTGGCTCAGTAACCAGGAAAGTGTTACCTCGGCCCACTACCTTTCCACGCTGGGCCCCTTCCCGGCCTTGGAGTGAGATCCACTCACCCTCTCCGCCTCCGTGCCCCTAGCCCTGTCCTCAGGGCCGCCAGGTCCCCCGGCGCCAGGGCTGGGAAGCCGGAGTGGCCCTGGCTGGCTGAGCTGCGAGCCCTGCCCCTGCGGCCAGCACGTCCATCCACCTGCCTGGGTTCCTGGCTCCCCGCCGACGTCCTGGCGACTTCAGACCACTCTCGCCAGCTTCGACACTGTCCTCCCCGCCGTCCCCGTCTCCAAGGCCCCGGCCGGCCCAGCCTCTTACCTCGCTGCCCTGCTGTCCCCAGCGCTCCACACCAGCTCTGCCGCTTCCGCTGCTCCGTGGCCCTGTCCCCGCCTCCTGTGTTAAAGGGACAGTGCTGGCCTCAGGCTCCCTGTGACAGTGGGTGGAGAGGGACCCAGATCAAGCCACATGTCACCCGGTCCCATCAGACAGAAGAGAAAGCTGAGGCCCAGAGAGGCTTACCCGGCCAGCACGGGCACAGGATCCTTCGGCCTCACCCGGGACCTCCTGTCCTGCGCCACAGACACATCAGCATGCCGCAGGGCCAGGCTTGTCCTGGATGCGGAGCCACTTCCCCAGGCCACCACTGGGGACAGCCCAGGTCTGGGGCAGGAAGCCAAGGACATGGGAATGAAGATGATGTGTCACAGGGGGACGCAGGCGCCCCCGGCACCCGGCTCCATCTGTCCACACTGGTGCAGGAGCCCAGTATCCCACACTGACGGCCCCTTCACTTATTCAGCCCCTCAGCACCCACCGGGCACCTGCTAGGTGCGGTCCCTGGGACCCTGAGCCTCGCCCAAGATAACATGGAGCCTGCAAACTCAGAACTGAAAGCTATGGTAGCCAGGCACAGCAGTGCAGGCCTGTAATCCCAGCTGAGGCAGGAGGCTGAGGCAGGAGGATCGCAAGTTCAAGCCCAGCCTGCACAAGTTAGCAATACCCTGTCTCAAAATAAAACATAAGGAAGGGCTGGGAGCGTAGCTCAGGGCAAAGGTTCTAGGTTCAATCCCCAGTACCCCAAGAAAGAAGAAAAGGAAAAGAAAGATAGAGGGAGGGTGGGAAAAAGGAAAAAAAAGGAAAGCAGGCCACGGGAAGAATTGAGTGGAACTGGGGTGGAGAAGGCAGAGGAGAGCAGGTTTGGGGCTGGAGAAGTGGGCCGGAGCCAGAGACCACAGAGCTGTCTGTGCCAGAACAGAGTCTGACCTTCCCCTGGCACTAGGGAGCCATGGAAAGCTCTGGGCTGGGGAAAGACCAGCTAGAGTCAGCTCTTATCTCTGCCGCCATCTCCCGGGTGAACCCGAACTGCTCACGCCCACCTCCAAGCCCCATTTCCCTATCTGTAAAATAGAGGTTGAGATCCGGGAGGACCTGGTGCCCTGTGCACAGCATGGCCAGGGCAGGTGCCCAGGTGCCCTGTGTCCTTCTGGGACCATGCACAGCATCTCGGGTTTGAAGATTAACTCCCGGACGTGGGTTCAGGGGCACCGCTTGGCCAGGACCTGCCAGGAGGACTCTGGCCGGGTGACCTCTACCCTCGTGGCAACACACGCCCATCCTGGAACTGGGGATGCAGAAGTGGCGAAAGCCAGCCAGTGGGGTGGCCCCAGTGGAGAGAGGAGAGGACACCAGACCTGGTAACAGCCCAACACCCTCGGGGGCGGAGGTCGCCATGGGCAGCAGGGCAAGGCAGCATCCAGGAGGACTTCCTGGAGGAGACGCAGCCTCACACACAGCTCGGCCGCCGCTGCCTACTGCCCACTGCAGTGTGCCAGCCCTTTGTGCCCACCAGCATGCCCCGGGGGCTGTAATAGCTGGTGTAACTTCTGTGGGCATTAGAAAGCAGATCTATCATATATAAGCATGGTATACATATGTGTGTACGTATATGAAATTGACTCATGTCTCATGATATTATTGCTTAGGAAGAAGCTGAGGCAGGCGTCAAAGCTTAAAAATGCCAGCACCCTGAGAGGCTGAGGCAGGAGGATCACAGGTTTGAGGCCAGCTTGAGCAGTTTAGTGATCTAGAGAGATCCTGTCTCAAAATAAAAACAAGCTGGGAGGTGTGGCTCAGTGCAAAGGCCCTGGGGTTGGGGGGAAGGCTTAAAAATGTACTCTCTTGCTGGCCATCGTGGCACACACCTGTAATCCCAGCACTCAGGAAGCTGAAGCAGGAAGATCACTGTGAATTTGAGGCCAGCCTGGGCTACACAGTGAGACTCCGTTCCCCTCACCTAAAAAGTAGAATCCCTCTGAGGGAAAATGGCAAGCAGTAGAAGGGTCTCCAGTGTGGAGCGGCAGCACCTAGTCTCTTGAACAGAGACCACAGACCAGGCTCCGGTACAAAGAACAGCGTTATTGCCTCCTGGCTGTGTGATCCTGGTTGAGTCCCTTAACCTGTCTGGGCCTCCACCCCTCCACTTTGAGATGGAGCTGAGCCCTGCTTCCCAGGAGGGCCTCCGTGGGCACACAGCGCTGACCTGGAAAGTGGTTATTTCCACAGTGAATACGGAATCAGAGAGGCTGAGCTGCTTCCCTGAGGTCACACAGCAGCACAGAGCTGGCGCCAGGCCAGGTGCCAGGTTCCAGATGGGCGAGAGAGGGGACAGTGGGAAGCCCAGAGGCGGACCAGGTCACGGCCACTGTGGTCAGCCAGCCCCATCCCCGACGTCTCGGGCCGCCCCCAACCCCTGGCAGCCCCCGGTTATCCATTTAGTGCCACTTCACCACCCTCTTCCCAGCCGTTGAGGGAACTGGTGAGTCGGAGACCCTGCTGCCCGCGACCCACCATTCCCGTTATGGGAGTAAGCTTGGGAGCCGGTCGGCAATCAGGCAGCCTGCGAAGATAGCCTGGCTGAGAGGGACCCAGGGCAGCTGCCCGCTCCAAGGACAGCGTCTCCCACGGGACCCTGCCGTTGCTGTCCACGGAGCCCCTGTCCTCATGGAGGTGTGGTCCCAACAGCCCGGTGTCCTCGCTGGTCCCGCCCTCGTGCGTGTTGGACTGTGGGATCCTGGGACGGAGGCCTGGTCCCTTCTCCCCAGGGGGATGGGAAGCTGGTCTCAGGACAGCGATTTGCCCCAGGGGGACCCAGCAACCAGGCCAGCATTTGAAGGACATTCGGCCTGGATGCTCCCGCCCCAAGAGACTTAATTCACGGCCACAGCCGGGCCTGGTGGTGCACATCTGTAATCCCGGAGCTCAGGAGGCTGAGGCAGGAGGATGTGAGTTCGAGGCCAGCCTGGACTACACAGTGAGACCCTGTCTCAAAGAAACAAAACAAAAATTTTGATTTCTCAGTGCGCGCTGACAGAGTCCCGGTCGCCTCCACCTGTTGCATGTTTGTTGACAGGTGATGACAGCCCCGCAGAAGGAGTGCACAAGGGTCCTGACCTTGGCCACGGTGGCCACGTTTAGAAAACAGGGCCATCACCAGGCTGTTTGTCACATTCAGAGATGACGCGGAGCTGGAGGGCGTGCCATCGAATTCCCAGAGGGGACTCCATGAGTCCTTTGCCAAATCTATCAGTGGCCCAAAGCCAGGTGACTGAGGTGCCAGGTCTGACAGTGAGGCCACAGGGGTGACAGTATGAGGCCTGACACAAGGCAGCCTGACTGCTTTGGGTTCATTTCACCAAGAAAACAATCATGTGCTTCTCCGGGGGTCGGTTGGAGATGGAATGACAGTTTTTTAGACAAAACCCATTTTGTTCATATGCAGTTAAGTCCTGGTCATATTAATAGAGGTAGCAAAGATAGAACTGGGAAGGCATTAGGGTCGTTCTGAATTACCCTTGAGCAGGGCTTCCCAGGTTGCCGCTGGCCTTTGCTGAGCACTGGGGTCTGCAGGCTGTGGAGGAGCTTCTGCATTTGGGGGTGCATTCTTGGAGACTGGGGAGCAGGAAACAACCAGGCCGGGGAGGGGGCTTCCTCTGGAGAGAGGGTGGTGAGATCATTACTGAGCCCCCACCCACGGCAACAGGCACATCGCGTGACAATCCCTCTAGAGTGTCCTTTATTCTTCCCCTCGTTTCATGAGGCATCGTGTGGGCTGTGTTCACTGAGCACCTACTGCATGGCAGGACCCATCCGGGGATTTAGCAGTGGACAGAACAGGAGAACGCTCCAACTCAGAGCCCAGCAGGGCTGGGGGAAGGGGACAGGCCGTGCCTAAGGGAAAGGAGGAAGATGGTGTATGAGAGCTGAGAAATAAAATGGAAGCAGGCTGGATGGTTTTAGAAAGAGGGACCAGGGAAGCCCGGTGCAGTGGAGCATGCCTGTAATCCTAGCACAGCACTCAGGAGGCTGAGGCAGGAGGATCACTGGGAGTTCGAGGCCAGCCTGGGCTACATAGCAAAACCCTGTCTCAACACAAACAAAAAGCCCCCGAAACAAAAAAGGGCCACAGCTCCTACTCCTCAGCCCTAACTTGGGGCCGGCGCTGAGCTGCTGTGATCTCTCAGCCCTCAGTGCCCGGTTGACAGCAGCGCCCTCATCTCCCGGGGAAACCGAGGCTGGGGGAGGTTGGGTGGCTGCCCTGAGGTCGCACAGCAGGGCGGCAGCCACAGCTCAGCCTGACGGGTTCAGGAGACTGGTCAGGCACCTCCAGGGTAAACAGAAACAGGCGTCAGTACCCCGCCCCAACTGCCCCCAAGGACAGACACAGGACACCCCGATCCGATGCGATCCAATGCCAGGCCGGCTCCTGCTTCCTGGGAAGCTGTGATGTAACAGGCGGGAGGGGAGAGGGAGGCGCTGTGGGCTTCATCCTCGTCCTCTTCTTTCAGAGGGAGCCAGCCTCAGTTTGTCCTTCTGTTAAATGGGGGAAGGCAACCTGGCTTTGCTCTCTCTGCTTCCCTGGACCTTTCCAAGGACAGGAGTGCTCAAGGCTGGGGGTGCAAGTGCTCTTTTTGGCATCAGAGAATAAAAATGGTGGGCTGAGTCAGATGTGGGGACTGGCATCTGTGATCCTAGCACTCTGGGAGGCTGAGGCAGGAGGCTCGCGAATTCAAGCCCAGTGCAGGCAACTTAGCAATTTAGTAATACCTTGTCTCAAAATCAAAAATGAAAAGGGCTGTAGCCCGATGGTAGAATGCTTGCCTAGCAGGGGAAGGCCCTGGGCTCCATCCCCAGCTCTGCAGAGCATGATATTAACAGAGACAGCCATCGCCTTGCAAGTGCCCACTGTGTGCTGGATGCTGTCTCCATCTTACACCAATTAAGTTGTTAAAGCTTTATGACGCCAGCTGGGGTTGTGTGTGACTGTAGTCCCAGCACTCGGGAGGCTGAGGCAGGAGGGTTGCTATGAGTTTGAGGGCAGTCTGGACAAAGCCACATGTTGTATGATGCCGTGTGTGAGATGGGAAGGGGACAGACAAAGCTGTGGACAAGCATGTAGACCGGTGGCTGCCCGAGGGGAGAAGACGGGGAGCGACTGCTCATCTGTAGAGTTTCTTTCCAGGGTGACAAAAAGTTCCAAAATTGAGCCTCTGTAAATAGACAAATTGTATGACATGTCAATTATATCTCAATCAAATAATTTTTCAAAAAAGATGTGAGTAGACAGAATGTCAGAGATAGCAATATGTATTTTACCTTTTCCTCTCTTTTTAGTTTTTTGT
Source organism: Hystrix cristata (assembly GCA_004026905.1). NCBI lineage: Eukaryota > Metazoa > Chordata > Mammalia > Rodentia > Hystricidae > Hystrix > Hystrix cristata. Next base: position 17,719 of record PVJO010027947.1, read on the forward strand.
TTTTGTTTTTGTTTTTGTTTTCTTGAGGCAGAGTCTTGTTATGTAGTTCAAGCCATCCTTGAACTCACAGCAATCCTCCTGCCTCAGCCTCCCAAGTCCTGGAATGACCAGATAGTTCTTTTTGTTTTGAGTTGGAGTTTTAGTATGTTGCCCAGGCCACCATGTTGAAATCCTGGGCTCAAGTGATCCTCCTGCTTCAGCCTCCCAAGTAGCCTGGACTACAGGTGCACACCACCATGCCTATCTTTTTAGTTCAGGCTGGCCTGAAACTCACTATGTAGCCCAGGCTGGCCTCAAACTTACAATCCTCCTGCCTCGGCCTCCCGAGGGCTGCTATGACACACCTGTGCCACTGTGCCTGGCTATGATCTATATTTCTTTTTCTTTTTTTTTTTTTTTTTTGCACCATGCAAATTCCTCAAGCCCAAGAGGCCAGAGTCAATCTTAAATTCTTTATTGATGCATTTACAAAGAGTAGAGCTATAAATGGAGCGGGTGGGGTTGAAGATGTAACTCAAGTAGTAAAGTGTGTGCCCGGCAAGCACAAGGCCCTGAGTTCGATTGAGCTATGTTTTCATAATTCTCTGTTTTCCACATTTTCGGAACCGTATAGAAAGGTCTGAAGAAAGGGTTCACCATCATGTCCACACCACATGCACTCATGGCCCTGCATGGGGCCATCAGTTAACGTCATCAGACAGTGAACAGCTGTCACCCCCCAGCGCCACCTCCCTGCCTGCCGGACGAGGGCGTGTGGAGACACACCAAAGCCACAGGGGGTGCCCGCCGTGTGCATCACCCTAGCTTTGGCACCCGAGTCCCCCAACACACACCTCACAGTGGCCCCGGGAGAGGGCTGGGGGGGGACATTAAGAGGGACAACTTGCCCCGAAGCAGGGGTGGCCACGTGAGCTGTCTGTGTCCTGGCCACCCGGGGCCTCATCGGCATTCCTGTCCCGGTCAGCCCAACAAGAGGGCTTTGTGGAGGGGAGCGGCCAGGCTGCAGGCACCGGGGTGTGTGTGTGTGTGTGTGTGTGTGTGTGTGTGTGTGTGTGTGCACGCGTGTGTGCACGCTGCCCGTGGACAGACAGACAGGGATGGCCAGGGACAGGCAGAGGCCGGGTGTGGGCTGTGGCCACAGAGCTGATAACTGAC
>PVJO010027948.1:0-18912 GCA_004026905.1 Hystrix cristata
TTTTTTTTTTTTTTTTTTTCCTCCAGTATGGGAAGGGAACTCATGGCCACTTTGCTGAGCTACATCCCCAGATCTTTTCTCTTTCTTATTTTGAGGCAGAGTCTTCTTAAGTCTCTAAATTGCTCAGCTTGACTTGAAACTATGAAGATCCTCGTGCCTCAGTCTCCCAGGATGCTGGGATTACAACCGCGTGCCACAATGCCAGGCTAAGCCACATAATTTTACAGGAGCTCAAATTTCTTTTGGAAAAAAAAAAAAAGAACCAGTATGGTAGGCAAACTCTTAAGTTCACTGTTTACTTGAAAGGTCAGTAATTCAAGGGTGGAATTGTCTGTGATTCCACAAATATTTTATTGACTCTTCTCTAAGTCTCTTTCCCCTGCTAAAATTTCCATTACATATTCATATACTCCTGGTAAACAATTTCAGTTTGATAATACATATATTTCTTTTTTCTTTCTTTCTTTTTTTTTTTTTCATTTTAATCTCCAAGCAGTTTAATAAACCCGTGTTTTATTGAACTGCTAATACTGCAAGTCACCACTAGTGGCAACCAAAGAAACAGTGATTAAACTTAAGGGCTCAGGAACACCTTTGAAATATAATTAAAGTCATGTAATGTCATTCCAAAGCAGGCTTTGCCTAGAACCCGCAAGCACTGTTAACTAAGTCATAAAGGAATTGTAACATACAGAGGCCTTTTTATCATCAAGATAACAGAATATTTTATCTGATAAAATTTAAAATCTCTCTCCTACACAGTAAGACAAATATTTCATTTGGGACCAATTTTTAGTAACATCATATTCCCAAAGGTAATTATGAAGATGACTTTTCTGTTATAAATATGTTAAATAAAAGATAATATTGTACCCGAACATGAAGAAAAAAGTATTTTAATCTATGAATCACTCCATTTACTCAATAACTACATTATTATTTGCTTAGGATTTTTATAGCCAACTCTTCAAAAACTACAAATCAGTGCCAACAGTGAAAAAATATGTGTTTCCTTCTTTCTAAATGTCAATTTCTTTTAGAAAGGACCCTAGCTGTAAATAAATACCGAATTCTTTCATCATTTGATAACATAGCTGTGCAACTGAATAATATAAAATTTGCTTAAACCATTGCTTTAATAAAATATAAAATTCATCATTAAATATTATATAGAATTTTGTTCATTAAACATATACTAGTCCTTTTTTAGAAAAATTTGGAAATATGAAAGTATTTTATCTTTGATCTTCAAAAGAAATTTACTAAATGAATGACAAAGTATTCTGTCATTTTTCAGATCCTTACTGTACTTGGACAGGCTAGTAAAGTTAGCATTATACATCTGCAGTCCATATGAGGTTCCCTGCAGTTAACAACACCAGACTGAATACCCTGTATGAAGGAGCAATATATACATGACCTTCATACACTAGGAAAACAGGAAAACTGACACACACATGTTTCAAAGAATAACAAGCGAGCCAGGTATGTTGACACATTTCTGTAGTCCCAGCACCGAGGCTGAAGTAGGAGGATTATGAGGTCAAGAGAAGCCTAGATTAGATGGCAAGATCCTGTCTGAAAAAAGAAGACAAATCAGAAGAGGAAGAAGGTGAAGAAGAGGAGGAGGAGGAAGAGGTGGAGTGTTATGGTTTGTGTCTAGATGTCCCCCCAAAGCCTCATGTGGTCATAGGTGGGGCTGGATCTAGAGTGTGTGATTACTAAATTAGTCCACTGACTGGATTGGCATAGTTCTGCTGGGATCAAGGATATAATGCTAGGATTAAGGGTATTAGCATTACGGGTGGGAGTGCTACCCACCCTAAGGGCGGGCAGCCTGCATAACATATAAAGGACGGAAAGAGGCTTGCTTACCCCCTTGTTTACCCGCTTTGGCTCCTCATGCTTACCTTGCTGCCTTCTGCCTGTCTGCCTGCCACCCTGCCTTGGATCCAGCCGGTGGTGAATTGAAACCTCTGTGAGCTGTGAACTAAATAAAACTTTCTTCCCCTAACTTTGGGTGTTGGGTATTTTGTCTCAGCAATATATATTTAAATATTTATACATATATTGTTTAAAAATATAATTTTAATTCCTTCTCCTCAGTTCTCAACATACTGTGTGGGGTATGCAACATGAGGACTATCATAATGACTTAAACTTCTAACTTTTTTTTTTTCAGCATACTACACTGTTACAGACATAAATACAGCTAGAATCCCAGAGATTGGTATGGAAGCAACTAGGGACAGCCAAAGGCCTATAAAAATATCAGGAAACCCAGTTAGTTAAGCTGTGATGAGTGTTGTGGTGAAAACTAGGTAACAATATTTTTATTCAACTAGTAGTTTAAGTTCCCTATATTTTACTGATACAAATTGGCCCTGGTAGCAACCAAAGAAACAGTAATTAAAATTTGGGGCTCAGTAACTCCTCTGAAATTTAATTAAAGTCATGGAATTTCTTCCCAAAGCACTATAGATACAAAGGCAATTCTTCATTCAATTTTATGAGTGGGGAATTATGCCCTTCAGGTCTCTCCTCTGATGCTTCTCTCTTAATTCATTTCTCCAGAAAATCATGTAATACAGGTTTAAAGAGTTGCTTTTAAAAATTTAAGTTAAAATGATTTTAATTCATAAATAAAAATTTTACATATTTATAGGGTACCATGTGATGTTTTGATACATGTATACTAAATTACACAGGAGTCAGAAGTACTGGTCTGCTGCTGTACAGCAAGGTGACTATAAAGGGCTCTTAAATCAGAAAAACACGTGTTCATATCAGAGTTCTGCAACTCCATACTATTTGAACACAAAAAGTAGCTTAATTTTTAAAAAACAGTGTGAAAGATGGGGTTGAGGATGGGTAGGCAGAATCCTCTCTGACAATAAGGCAAGCGTGTGAAGTGTACACTAGACAGAGAGACCAGAATGTTCACACCCTTTTTGTGTTAAGAGAGAAGTATGTGTGGTTGACTTGTAGCAAACAACAAGACAGTGGAAAATATTAGGCAAGCAGGGAAACAGTCAATAACAGAGTGCCGTGACAAATAAGCTGGGCCTTAGTTACTTTTCTTGTTTCCAAGACAAAATACCTGACACCCAAAGTTAAAGGAGGAAAGGTTGATTGCGGCTCACAGTTTGTAGAGGTTTCAGCCCATAGTCCCCTGGCTTGAAGACAGGGCTGCATGGCAGAAGGGCATCACAGAAAAGAAAGAGTTCATGGCAAAGACGCCAGGAGTCAGCAAAAGAGCAAGCAGCAGCAGCAAACCTACCTTTCCTCTCTCCCTTTATATTCTATCCAGGATATAAACCTACTAATTAGCACCAACCACATCCAGGGCGGGGCTCCATTATCCACACCCAGAACTACACTAATTCCAATCAGCAGACTGTTCAGTTACCACATACCATTAATCCCAGTCTCACACACCCTAGATCCAGCCAGCTCTGAAAAGCCTGACCTATGAGTTCATAAGGCTTTGGGGGGACATCTAGACACAAACCATAACATTCCGCCCTTGGCCCCCCAAAAGACTTACGCACATCTCTTTATGCAAAAAGCATTTAGTCCATCTCTAAAAGTTACCAAAGTCCTATCGGTTTCAGCATTGCTGAAAAGTCCAAGTCCAAAGTCTCCTCTGAGATTTAAGGCAAACTTTAGCTGTGAGATCCTGTACAAATGAACAGAAAGTTAAACTCTTTTAACATTGCACAAGATAAACATTTCCGCTGAAAAAAGTACAAATGGGGGAATAGAAAGGAATGGGACCAAAGCAAGTCCAAAATCCAGCAGGGAAAACATTAAGTCCCATGGTTTCATATCCAGCATCTGGGGAAATCTGTAGCAAGATGTGAACTCCAAAAGGCATGGGCGGCTCCACCCATATAGCACTACAGGAGATTATAGCTCTCTCAGCTTCTCTTGTGGACCAGCTTTGCTCACTCCTTGTACCTTTCATCAGATGACCCATGTCCCTGCTTCTCCAAACTTCTGGGGTCTCCACAGCACCTCTGACTTCATGCTCACAGCTTCCCACACTGCCCTCTCAGGGCACGCTGCCTGACCTCCCAGGTCTTCCTCTGAAATCTGGGTGGAAGCCTTCCTGACCCCATAACTCTTGCATTCTGCATGTGACTAAAAGCAACACCACGTGGATGCCACCAAGGTCTGCCACCAGCTGGAGCAGTAGCCAGGTTTCCTTCTGTCTTGGCTGTAGGAGTCGAGTGCCTGGAGTGCTGAGTACTATGAACTCAATCGCAAGGAACAAATTCTCTAGGCTGCCACCATTCTGGATCATGGTGCGCTGGACCTCTATTTTCAAAGGAAAGTCTTTCACCTATGCAATTTTGAGGCTGAAAAGAGCAGAGTCCTGCTGGTTTTTGTGATGTCCTCAGGCCATCTTTTCAATTGTCCTGTTCCATCTTAGCAACCAAGTTCTCCTCTCCTCCATCTCTGCAGGCCATAACTTTACTAGAGCTTTCTTTATGATCAAATTCAAAACTTTTAAAATCATTCTTCTAGACTCTTTGTTCTTGATTGTTAACATAGATCTGGCTAAAAGCCCCCAGTAGTAGCCATGTCACAGCGTCAATATTAGACTGCTTTGAAATCTCTTCCACTAGATTAATTAGTCCACTGCCCTTAATCTCAGTCTCCTGCAAAGTCTCTGGACATGAGTCAAATACAGGCAAGTTTTCTGCCAAAACATCACATACATGGCTTGAAGTTCAGCAAACAATATAGTACTTATTCCTAACTGAAACCTCCTGAGCCTGATTTTTACTGGCTGTGTTTCTAGCAGCATTCTGGTCTTCTGAGTTCTGACCAGGATCTCCTAAAAGGATTGGCTTACAGAAGTCTAGGGTTGCTTCTTCAGCCAGCATCTCCTAACCTTTCCCATTTCTTCCCAGAAGTCAGTTCTAAAGGTTCCTAAACCACATGGCCAGGGAATGTCACAGCAATGATGCTAATTCCCTGGTAATGAAACATGTCTTAGTTACTTTACTCATTCTTGAGACAAAATAGCTGACACCCAAAATTAAAGAGGAAAAGTTTATTTAGCTGACATTTTATAGAGGTTTCAGTCCATAGTAGGCTCACTCCAAGGCAAATTGGCATGGCAGAGAGGCATCATAGAGGAGAAATAGTCCATGGTAAATCAGGCAGCAGACAGCAAAGCAGCAAGCAGTGGCAGCAAGCCTACTTTCCCTCTCTCCCTGTATATCCCATAAGGTTATAAGCATAGTGGTTAGTGCCACCCACTCCCAGGATGGGGCTTCCATTATCCACACTCAGAACTGTGCTAATTCCAATCAGTAATTTAGTACCATACACCCTTAATCCCAGTATCACATGCCCCAGATCCAGCCAGCTCTGTAAAGCCTGACCTATAAGCCCATGAGGCTTTGAGGGACATCTAGACACAAGCCATAACAAATTGCTGTTTTTAGTAGTCTTTTTTTCAATTTCATATTATGAAATACATCAAGTAAACAGTATAGTCCCCACAGATCTAGAATGAACAGTTATCGTTTTGCCACACACCTTTATCCCCACTGTCCACTCCTGCTTTTTATTCTTTTTTATTCTTGGAGGATAAGGGGTAGAGTAAAATTTTAAGGAAAATTCCCAAATAATGCTTTACCCTTAAATGGATCCCTAAAGATAAGGGCAATCTCTTACACAAGAAATGTGCCACTGCTTCACCTAACAAAATTCACCATAATCCCTTAACATCACCAGCTATTAGTTTAAATTTACCTCATTTTCTCAAAAATGTCTTTTGCAGTCAATTTGTTTGAATCAAGATAGATTACATTCAAATTGCAATTGAAGCTATGAAAGGCCATAATGTATAATATAATTACATAATGAATAATGTAATCTATTTTTGTTAATATCAGTTGAGAAATTCTGGAAAATAAACTACAGGAAAGCAAAAGTAATAACAAAGAAACCACTTAGAAGCCTGTGTGTTGTCCAGGCAGAGGTAAGAGTAGCTTGTACCCAAGAGGCCAAGTGCTGATGTTAAAAAGGGGTCAGACTGCAATGCGTTTTGGAAATATTGCTAACAGAAACTTATGATGGCTTTGATGTGGTAGGATAAAGAAAAGAAATGAAAGGTGGCATTTAAATTTTGGAGTGGAAGGGCAGGGACAATTTACTATAATTGAGGTGGGGAAGAATAAAGAAAGAGCAAGAATAAGTTTGGGAAAGATCACAAGGGATAATGAAAGTAGACGTACACTCTTATTGGTTATGCATAAGTACATACACTGTATTGAAAGTCATGGAACATGAAGATATGATGAAAGAGAATTCAGATATAGACTAAAGGAGGTCCTGGGACTAACTTCTAGGAGATTATGTTAATCACCTTTCCACTGTTGTGAAAGTATCCCTGAGGTGAACAACTTGAAGGAATATTTTCTTCGGCTCACAATTTTGAGATTTTAGTAAGTGGTTATTTGACTTCATTGTTGGACCAGTGGTGAGGCAGTAGTACATCAAGATAGAAACAGAGAGAGAAGGGAAGGGGCTGAGGTCTCAACATACCCTTCAAAGATGTCCCCCAAAACCTACTTCCTCCAACTAGGACCTAACTCCTAAAGTTTCCACCACTTCCCAGTAACAGTACCAGCTGGGGACCAAATTTTCAACACATGAACCTTTGGGGGACATTCCAGATATAAATTATAACACAGACTCAGCATTTGAGATATTAAGCAAAGGAGACTTAGACCGAGTAATTACATATGTAATAAGCAACTGTTATGGTTTAAATCTAAAATGTTTCCTACAGCAGCAAAATTTCATGTATTCAGAGGTGGAGCTTTTGGAAAGCGATTGGATCATACAGATGCTATACTAATCAGTGGATTAACCCTCTGATGAGTTCTTAGCTGGACATGCTGAGAAGTAGTGGGTCATTAAGGGTGAGACCTAGAAGAAAGTATTCTTTTTTTTTTGTTTTGTTTTGTTTTTAAGAAAGTATTCTTGTTGCTGGCTCCTCCCTTCTGTGTCTGCTTCCTGCCCACCGAGGGTGGAACAGCTTTCCTGTACCATACTTTTCTACCATACCATTTCTGCCTTGGAACCAGTCAGCCATGGATGAACCTTCTGAAATGACAGTCATAATAAACCTGTCCTCCTTTAAGTTGTAGAGTGTTGAGTATTTTGTTCCAGTGACAGGAAATTATGAATAGAGAAACTTCATACTAGGATTAGTGCTGTTGCTATGACTATACCTGTCCATGAGGCTCTGAACATGGTTTGTGGGAGGAGTTTGGAACAGTTTGGAGAATCTGGCTAAAGCAAGATCAGGCATTGACAAGATGCCCCATAACCTGCACCCTCAAATGTGTAAAAGTATAAATCTCTCATGTGAGAAGAAAGCCCATGTGCCCACTACGAGAGAAGGGTCCTATAGCAAATGTGTTTCCTGGAATTTACTTCGCTACTCAGCCATCCGGGCACTCAGAGGTCACTGCAGCAATGGCTAATGGGGGTCTGGCTACTGCTCTTACTGTCATCAGACCTTGACATCATCTGTAAGATGCTGTATTTCAGGTATGCAGAATGTAAGAATTATGAGGTCGCTCAGCAATGTACCCTTGAGAGGCAAGTGTGTGAAACTATAGGAATGAAGGCAAAATCACATTGGAGACTCCAGGAAGTCAGAGATGCTAGCAGCATGGAGAGTCTGTAGGCTGCTGGTCATGAGCACAGCCAATTCAGAACAGAGGCCACATGGCCTACAATCAACAAGTCCATACAGCTGGGCTTGCACAAGTCTTCTGGAGCTTACCACTGCGTGCCCTAGACGCTGGACACAGAGCCATAGATCTTAATATTTGCCCTGCTTGATTTTGGTCTTGCTTTGGTTCTATTATTTTCCATCTCCATATTTCTTCCTTTTTTAATGGGATAATTACCCTGTGCCATTGTTCCTTTGGATTATGTAATTTGTTTTTAAATTTCACATGTGTTCATAGCTAAGAGTTCCTTTGAGTCTCAGAGGAGACTTTGACTTGGAATTTTTAGCAATATTGGAACTTTTGATACTTCAAGAAGGGATTATTTTATTTTTGGTTTTATGCCTCAGTCATATTGGAGAAATTTATTTTGTTATTGTACTTATCTGGAGATTAGGTATGGTTTAAGGAGATGTGTTTGGGTGTCAAATTGACAAGGGGTAGAATGTAGCAGTTAAGATGGATTGTCAGTTGGCTGGCTTACAATCCACTCAGTAGAAGAGTAAATTATACTTCAGTGTGAGTCTGGGTAGGTTATGGATGTGTGACCTTGGGGTATATAGCTGGTCCTTTGCCCCTTCCTCTCTGGCATTATTTCCCTGATTTGCTTCTAATCTACAATGAAATAAGAAGTTTTGCTCTGCCATACTATTCCTACCTTGGAACCAGCTGGCCATGGACTGAATTCCCTACAACCACAAGTAAAAATAAACCTTTCCTCCTTAAAATTGTAGGGGTCAGGTAATTTTTCCCAGCAAAAAGAAAGCTGACTAATACAAAAACCAAGGCAATGTGGTGTCAAAGACACCAAAAAAGAGATCATGTGTGTTTCTAGAAATGGCCTCCAATATTTAAGTACTATGTGAAAAGTGCCTTAGAGGAGAAGAGGGACTGACTACTGCATCTTGTGACTTTGATAAGACACACACAAACACATATATACGATAGACTATACACAAACACACACACACTATAATACCAGGGTTCATGAACACTTCTATTTGCAAATGATTTGGTTCACAAACAGATATCTTCAGCAAATTTTGCTTTCATTTGTGAACTCTGCCTCAGGTGATGAACAAGACTATCTTCTCTGCATGAACACAAACACTGCCATCTTCCCCACTCTGACACATGGTCATGGCTTCCTCTTAAGATCATGGTCACAGATACACACTTACTGTGAAGATTTTTTGTGTGCTTTTTATCACATGCAGTACTGTACAGTATTGTGCAATCCAGTATGGCTCCAAAGAAAGCACCGAGCAAGCGTGGTGGTAAAAAGAAAGTGTGGATCTGTAATGAAGGTAACCAGACTGTGCAGAATGGTGATGAAGGTGACAAGAATATGCAACGCAATGATGAAGGTAATGAGAATGTGTAGAGCAAGAATGATAAGGTTTTGAAGAAAACAGCCATTGAAATGAAGAAGGAAATTGGAGAAAAGAAGGAGTGTGGAATTTGTGTGACTGATTTGGCCTTGGAGTACAAGATGGCAAAACCAACAATCTCCATTACTTTGAAGAATAAAGATGCCTTCAAAGGATGTGATATGGCAAAGAAGTAACAGTGTTAACCAAGCAAGTTGCAACTGGTTGATGCAGAGATCTCAGCCTGCAGGGAGAACAGGGAACTGGCAACCACAAAACCTGCTGTTGCTCTGGCTGGCATGCCAGCCAGCAGACACATCTGCTAATCAGGATATTGGTTCTGCACTGTCCTGGAGCACTCCATCCCAGCTGTAAGGAGTAGATTAGAACACCTTATACTTATGACCCCGCTGCTTATGCAGATTGAATTTTCAGAGTAAAACCTCCTTGTGTAAACTCCCTCAATAAATACGCAGGTTAACAGCAACTCAAGGCCTTCGCTGTTCATTGAGTAGAGTGCCCTTTGGCTCTCCTGCTTAACTAAATTCTGTGTCTATCTCTTTCATCATGGATTTGCCCCCTTTTCAGGCACTTTTGCAGGACTGGATGCAGCATGAGCAGAGGACACGAGTGCTGGAAGAGGTGGAAAAACTTTTGTGAGCGTGGTTGAATGAAAAACAGGTGGCAGGTGATAGCACTAGCACAGCTGTGATCTGTAGAAAAGCCAAGAAATTTCACAGTGGTTTACTGCAAGAAAACCCCTCTACACATACAACAATAGGTGAAATTAAAGCCAGTAGAGGCTGGTTTGGTAAATTCCACAAGACAAGTGGCCCCCACAGTGTGATAAGACACTGTGAAGCTTCTAGTTTTGACCAGGCCACTGCAGAACTCTACAAGAAAGAATTCATGGGCTTCATGAAGGCACAAGGATACATTGCTTAACAAGTATTCAACTGCAATGAAACAGGGCTCTTCTGTAAGGAGATGACAAACAGAACCAGTATCATGCAGAAGGAAGAGGCACTGCTGGGGCACAAGCCCACGAAAGACAGACTGACCCTTTTGCTGGTGTGAACACGAGCATCGTTCTAAAGATTGGCCACTACTTAGGTACCATTCCCAGACCCCTGACGCATTCAAGGAACAGAATGCAAACATGGCCAGATCTTGTCATGTGGAGGGCTGATGTGAAAGCTTGGGTTATAAGGCAATTGTTCATGGAATGGTTGCACGAGGTGTTTGCACACACTGCTAAGAAATAGCTTTCTGACAATCAAATGCCTGAAAGGTGTCAAGTTCCTCCCCCTGACACAACACTGCTTCTGCAGGCCCATGCACCAGCAAGTGATCTGCAACTTCAAGAAGCTGCAGCAAAGGCACTCTTCACTAGGTGTTTTAGTGTTCCTGAAGAGAAGTCCTTGACTCTAAAAGAAATCTGGAAGAAACATTTCAATGTTTTCCACTGCAACAACCTCACTGACAAAGCCTGGGAAGATGTCATATGCCGGACTTTAAACTCGCCTGGAGGACACGATGGCCAGAATGTGTCACTGAATGCGACTTTGAAGGATCCAGTGCACAGGCAGTGGAGGAGGCTGTGTCCACAGGCAAGAGTGAGGGTCTGGCTGTCGATGGTGCAGACATAGAAGAGCTTATTGAAGACCATAAGAAAGAGCTGACAATGGAAGAACTTCCTGAAGTCCAGAATGAGCAGCAGGAAGTGCATGTTGAGGAGCATCCACTGAGAAAGAGGCAGACAGTGGGAAGGTTAGCAGCAGTGTCATAAAATCCATTATGGAAAAATGGAATGAGGGCCAGGATTTCTTTGAGAAGCACCACCCCAAAGTAACTATAATGAATAGAATGTTAAATCTGATGAACGATAATGTGGTCTCGCATTTCCAGAGGGTTATGCAGCTCTGGAAAAAACAAGTGACATTAGACAGATTTTTCTCACTAAAATTGACCCTGCAGCTAACAGACAAGACAGGAAACCCCTGAAGGTGATCTCCCTGATGCCCTTATGGAGGAAAAATCTCCTTCCCAGCAATAACCTCCTCCCCACCCACCTCCCTGTCCTCCATGCCAGAAGTCTCTTCGAGTAACATTAGCGTTCTTTCTTTTGATACTGTACTGCTCTGTACTTTGTTACATTTTATTTGTGGGTAAAAAATACATATGGTTCAGAACAGATTGACTTTATTTACACTGAACCTTATGAGGAAATTTGATTCGGTCGTGACCAGAATCATGGAAAGGCTTAAATTCATGAACTGAGATACCACTATATATTTTTTTCAAGAGCACAAATAGAGGGGTTGGAGATTTAGTTCAAGCAGTAGAGCGTTTGCCTAGCAAGTACAAGGCCCTGAGTTCGATCCCAGCACCCCTCCCCTGAAAAGAGTACTTATACAAAAGCCCCACTGGAATGCAATGAGGCAAGGAAGTGGAGACAGTCTGCACATACAGACACCTTCAAGATCCTCTGCAGAGAGATGGAGTTAATAGCCAGAGGCTGATATATGTCCTTAGGAGGATAGTCTCGTTTAGCTTTGCCTGGGCATATGCTTTTAAGGCATTTTGGTTGACGGGAAGACCTGGCAGAGAGTAATAGATCCATGATGTAGCCAAGAGCAGAGACGATTGTTGGAGTGCCTGGAGAGCTGAGGACACAGGTGCAATTGGAGCACAGAAAGACTTGTTAGCCATGAGCAGGAACAACTCTAACAGGAAGAAAGCCAAAACATACGGGAATGTACACTGTCAAACTGATAGATCTGTTGATTGAGAAGCAATGATTTTTTTTTATTGTTTCTATTTTTCTTTGTAAAATCATAAACCAAGTTAACAGCTGAAAGTGTAGTGAGCACGGTGTTGGGAGTTTCAGAAAAAAAATGTGAAACTATTAATAGTCTCTGCAAGTGGGACTGTAAATATGCTAGTGTAGGACATTTAATGGGATTGCCAGACAGTGTAGTATCTTTGAGACTAAATTAAAGGGAGGCAGGTCAGCACAGCCAGGTGATTTTTTTGGCAGAAGCTTTCAACTGCTCAAGTGCAGCTACCTTGGCGTGCACAGGGGTGATGTCAGAAGCCCTAAACGAGCGTACTGTTCAGGTCTGTGGTGGTCCTTCATCTTCTGGCCCTAACGCTTTTCACAGGATGATGTGACTTATCTGTCTTTGATTCTATCATAGTGTCTAACACAAAATATGAATTCCATTGATGTTTATTTATGATGGAAACAAAAACATGATAGAAATAAAAGATAATATCATTCATGTTTTATAGACAGGGAAACTGAGTCAGAAGTTAATTTTTGTGGCTTTCCTGTTTGGTAGCACATAAAAAAGTAAAAGTAGAAATGATGAGAATATGCTGCTAAATCTGGCTGAATAATAATATTAGGAAGGGAGCTTTTGAAAATGTTTGCTTGTCTAGAGCCCACTCTAGAGTAACTCAATTGGAATTTCTGAGAATGGAATCCAGGCTTCTGTGTGTCCGAGGGCCCCTGAATGATTGGTACAGAATGAGGTTTGGAGTCACTACATGAGTTCCATACTCATGAAGATGGGCCCACGTCTATGGATCATACCTCCATCCCCAGACCACAGCTTGGCTTGACTTCAGTTCTAACCAAGTACCATATTGACCAAGTCCCCCAGCACTTACCCAAGTAACTATGCACCACCCCATTTAATGTTAGTTCCAGCCCCTGTCTTCTAAATCCACTTTCTTTAATTTTCACCTTGCAATGAGTGGTGAATGTTTTATTTCCACCTTCTCAGTAGCAGTAATAAACCCTACACAACGGTGAAGGGAGAATAAGGAGGCAGACGATGAGCCCTAAGAACAAGACAAGTATGCTTCAAGCTCTACAAACCACAAACACAGAGAGTATGGAGTTCCAGTTAGCGGCTCAAATAGAAATAAAAATAAACCAAAACAAAAGCACAATGCACAGTATGGAGCTTTATAGAACATTTAAGGACACTTAAGGTTTTGTTGTCCCACCCTAGCTGGTATGATTCTCTGTACCATGCGTTCTAATAAATGTCAAGAAACGCTGGCCATACTAAACTAAGAGCATAGGGACAGACACCTTATCATGTCCCCTTTCAGAATTCTCCAGACATCCAGGGCTGACATTTGAAGCATTTCACTACAACAAACATAAAATTACCCTAAACAATAAATATATAATACATACATAAAATTAAATAAAAGCATTAAATCCAATTGCCTATACAATGAATGTTGACCTAATGATTAAAAACCCTAAAATTATTTAAGTATTTATTTTAAGGCATATTCTAGCTCTATGGTTCTATAGAGCTTAATTGTTAGTTCGGTAGCAGAGAAAGTAGCGGTGGTACATAGTTGTGGAGTGCTTTATTTTATTTTTTAATCTTCTCAGCAACACTATGTAGTGAACACAGCAAATGTTATATTCATATTTTATTGTGGAGGAATTGATGGCCTAATATCATAAGTGATAAGAAACAGGATGAAAATATCAGGTGCAAAATCATAGGTCAATTTTTTTTTTTTTTTTTTTTTTTTTTTTTTTTTTTTTTTTTTTTTTTTTTTTTTTTTTTGGTGCTGGGGATTGAACTCGGGTCCTTGTGCTTGCAAGGCAGGCACTTTAACCACTGAGCTAAATCCCCAGCCCCTATAGGTCAAATTTAGATCTTCTAACTCCAAGTGTAATGTATTCCACGATCTCTCAAATACCAGTACAGTCTGTATTTTTAAATGTTTCTTTAGGCATGTGTGATGAGAATTGCTTCGAAGGTAAAAGATAAAATTCTCTCCTCCTTCACCACCTTCTCTCTGCTGTACAGACTCATGCTCTTAGAATGCCTTAATATGAGAATAAGTTTTATTCAATCCATTTCTATCTCTGCTAACCAAACGAACATTTGTTTCCCTAGATTAGAATGGCTTTCCTATGGTAGATACTGTTGACAGAGAAGGATTTGGGTTCATTTTCATGGCTTCAAAGGCCATACAAGCACAATGTTTCTTCATCAGGCAGATGAAACCAACCCGCTACGGATTACAAATTCCCTCTTTTACACATATTATGTCACAGAGGCAGAATAATTACCTTCGCTCTATTGACTTCCTCCTACATACAATCTCTACAGCCTGGGGAGTAAAATCAGTCTTATACATGGAAATTTCATCCATTTCTCCTAATTGCATTTGCTTATTATTTGGTCTCAGGCTCTTGGCCATCTGCAAATAAGGCTGCTTGGCCCCAAACGACAGAACAGGAAAGCACATTGCAAAATCAGAGCCTTTCCGTCTGAGCAGAAGAGTCGTCTCCTGCTTCAACACTGACCAGCTCCTTCCCTCTGCTGCCCACTGGATTCAACATAAATGAGCCCTGGAGGAAATGAGTAAAAGGAAAAAGTGCATTTCAGCACTAGAAATTTAAAATTCATAGACCCGAAAAATCAACCTGGGATCAAAACTGCACCGTATTATTTCTAGATTCACATTTTGGCAGAGTGCTACCCGAGTGTCATCTGAACAACAGAAAGTCAAAGCTATCCATCACTGTTTTACAAATAAGAGCAGAAAAGTGTTTATAAAATAGAGAACTGGTGAACCCTCTATTAATAATGATGACACTTATAATTTCTTGAGCGAGTACAGTGCCCCAGGTGCTATGCTAAGACTGGTTAAGATAAAATCTGTAATTATGAAATACGTTATCATCACTAGCCTCCTAGCAATACTAACAGTTAAGTATTGTCCTCACTTTATATATGAGGAAATGGAGGTTTAGTTTACCCAATTAAAAGTTGACAAGGCCAGCGCTGCAATTCTTCCAAACATCAGATTTCAAAGATCTGGCTACATTAATTATATTGCCTAGTAGTAACCCAGCATATGCATGTGATTTATATTCATATAAGGTCGGGGCTGGGGATTTAGCTCAGTGATTAGAGTGCTTGCCTTGCAAGCACAAGGCCCTGAGTTCGATTCCCGGCACCACCAAAATAAATAAATAAATAAATATATTCATATAAGGTCTATTGATCATTATTTTAAGAGGTAATATATTGTTTGGTAAATGTTCTGGCATTTCCTAATTTGTATTATTCAGTTTTAATGATTGATTTAAAATCACATACTAAAAGATCGATTGCAAGAAGCTTGAAGGTAGACTGGTAAATTTTACATTTTCTTTTTGTTTTTTATTATCTAAAGGCTTAAAGAAAGTATTTATATTGCAAAACACTTACGGTGGTTTTGTCACTTGTCAACTTGGCTAAATACACTTCATTTCTCAGAACTCCTTTCTCCACGGTTTCTGGTTAGGGTTAACCATTCTTACAGGATATTTGGAGGGCCAACAACTCATACATATGCTAATGTCAACCTCTGTAGCAAGTGCCTCTCTCCAAGTGTGCTGCTCCTCCAATAAAACTTTAATTGATAGAGTAAAATTATGTCCACACATGGGTTAAATTCTTTAGCGTATATACTTCTGTAGAAGAGTTAGTACTCTATTACCAGCTTCCATTTCATTGTAATGAAGGCAACTCATAGTTATACCAAAATTTGAATGAATAAATCTAAATGGTCGAAAAACCACATCTTCTTTAGCCTTTCATCAGTTGTTGGGCATTTAGGTTGCTTCCAAGACTTAGCTATTACAAATTGTGCTGCTATGAACATGGTTGTGCATATATCACTGTGATATGATGATTTTAATTCCTCTGGGAAGATTCCAAGCAGAAGAATAGCTGATCTTTAAATGGGGGGGGGTGATTTTTTTGAGTTCTTTATATATTCTGGATGTTAGACCTTTGTCTGAGGGACAGCTGGCAAAAATTTTCTCCCAGTTTGTGATTTTTCACCCCACTCAGTACTACACTGCCATAAAGAAGGATAAACTAGAGTCATTTGTATGTAAATGGATGTTCCTTGAGAACATACTACTAAGTGAAATAAATCAGACACTTATCAGTACACATAGAATTGTTTCTCTGATATGAGAAACCATAAGTGTAAATAAGGACAAAGGGGTAGAATAGATATTATGTTTAAAAAAAGAAAGAAAGAAAGATAGTATTCGAAAGAGAGAACTAGATAGGGAAAAGGGGGATAAAGAAGAAGGTTAAAAGAAAAGTAAGATGAAAAGGGAAAAATGGTAAAGTGTAGCTACACTTGTTGCAAATAGGGAGGGGTGGGTGAATGGAAGGGAGGGGAGGGGAAGGGGGGAAGAGGAGGGAAAACCAAGATGTATCATGTACAGGTACAAAATAACCATATTGATTATGATCATTATGTATACAATGTACCAATGCATGTTCTTGGTAAAAATAAAAATAAAAAATAAAAAATAAATAAATAAATAAATAAATAAATAAAAATAAAATAAAGTTTAAAAAATTCTTTAAACAAATCTAAATAATCAATTAAGGAGAGAGAAAATACAAGTCTTTTTCCAATTAATCATGTCAATTTTATCCTATACTAATAGTGTGAAAGAGTTTGGTTAAGGCTGTTGACAGAATCTAAGCTATTTTCCCCTACTGAAGAAAAAATGACCATTTTAACTCACTGAAGTTATTTTTAACTTTAATTTTATAACAAATTCTTTGGTTTAAATATATGAACATCTGAAATGTTTTTCATTATTAATGTATATTATACTTTATTTTATTGTCGGTCCTGAGGTTGAACCCAAGTCCATACACATGCTGGGCATGAACTCTTTTATATTAATTGCAAGAATTAATATAACAATTGAAGAGAAAAGCTTATCTTCTAGAATGGCCATATATTTATCATGTACTGTACTGACCATAGAACAATCTTTGCTTTACAGGATTTTAGAAATAATTTTGAACAGAATTATCATTCCTACTTTTACCTTTTTGAGGATAATCAGAAAAAATGTTTTAAGCAATAAAATGGAAGTAATAAATACAAATTCTGTACCTATTTTTGACATGGAATTACAAAAAAAGATTCTGAACATTATTCCATATATTCCTTAATTTGAACTCTTGCTGGTTGTTCTCCAAATAGAACATCGTTAACTTAAAAAAGACTTACAAAATTTATAAATAAGTCAGATGCCACAGGAAAAAAATTAAAACTGGGGATGGAGGGGAGAGAGAAGTTTGAGATGTGTTATGTTCATGTACCAACTCCCCACAATGAATGTAATCATTACGTACTGCAAACCTGTACTAACAAAATGTTTTAATATACAAAAAAAAAGAAAAAAAGGAAGAGGGTCTCAGTGGAGGAACAGCCTCTACCTTCCAATAACAGTCACAAAGTCCTGGCTCTTCAGGATGTATCTATGTAGTCTCGTCTAGACACCATAAAGTCCCTGTAATAATGCTTGACACCTATTTTGGAGGACTTAATTTCTAAAATTCAGCTGCTTTGTGCTAAATCAATTCAGAATGGCATGAGGGAACAGAGGATATACTAAGAACTACCATTGCTATAGCAACTGAAAAGAAAATTATAATTAATTATTTTTATCCCATATGTATATTTTATAAGAACTTTGAAAGGAAAGAAGTAGGACTCAGAAAGCTAAGCAATGGACTGGAAATCATCTATGACTTGAAAGGTTTTTTTCCTAACCATGTTACTAATGTGATAAAATTCTACCACCACACCCACATCAATTCTTCCTTCTGACCAACGGGAGGAAAATCCTCTGACCTAATCTGTGGCACTTCCTGGAGAATTACAGTACTAATGGACTGCAATAGTAAACTTGATTCAAACTGAGATTTCTTGCAAAATGGTTCATGGTAAAAATGGGCCTCATCCTCATACACTCTAAACTCAAACTCTTAAAATTTGATGGCCAAACCATCTTCTAAGCTATTTCAGTACATTTTCTTAGGAGAAAAACATAAAAGATCTTACAGCTGAATTCTAAGTGAACTAAGGACAGTGAAGCTTGAAATGCTGATTCCCATCCGCCCCTAATAGATACTATCACCCTGGCCCAGGTGGATCCAATCAAAATTTAATAAAACACTTTATCAATAAAAGAAATAAAAAGGAAACCCTTGTCTACACACACATACATATATATATATACACATATACAATATATATTCAAAAAGATAGTAGTCTTGAATTAATTCATTATGAGTCTTTGTGAACTCTCTGAACAAAATTGTCTTTTCCAGTCCCGTCCTGCATATGTTAGCCTATCCAGAAATAGTACTTATAGTGCTATTTTACTTACAACCATTTGTTCACATCTTTTAGGTCAGGCTCTATTTAGAAATTCATTCCCCAGGAACTGGTAATATTGCCACCCAACGTATATATGTAACATTTAGCCAGACACACTGAAAACCATTTATGGTTCACACTTAAGAATACCACATAAAGCCTATAAGTAAAAATACAGAAACTTGCTTTCCATAGTTTCTGCCCAATATATAAACTCAAATTATCATTCTGTGATATGCAAATGTATACTGATTAACTCAAGAAGAATGAGTCATTGTAAGTTACAATGATTGAGAGCAAACTAATTTTCTCCACTGTATTATATATATGGAAAACTTCCAGAGAGTTAGGTGGAAATAGCAGGGTTAATGTAAGCAGGAGTTGTGTTTAGAACCAAGGTATAAGGATCATACAAATTGCTCCAGTTCGCATTGCTACTTGCTCTCTCTGCAGGCGTGTTCTATCTCTCTGCTCTCCTAACAGTGAAAGGTTGAGTCAACTGTAAGCCTTGTTCTTAGGGGAGTGACCTCCTGGATCCAAAC
>PVJO010027949.1:0-19141 GCA_004026905.1 Hystrix cristata
GATCTGTCCATTGCTGAAAGATGGATGCTAAAGTGCCCTAGTATCAACATATCACAGGCTAAGTCTTCCTTTAAAGTACATAATATTTGGGTACTCTTGTGTTAAGCACACTTCGTTCTCTTTCGTGTCAGTATCCCAACTTACCTCAGGCTGGTTAACTTATAAAATTAAGAGGTTTATTGGGCTCATGAGTCGGTGGCTGGAGGGTCCAAAGAGCAGGATCCCAGTGTCCTAGCAATCGTTTTCTGGCTTTGTCACAACATGACAGAACCAGAAAGGGAGCCAGCCACATGGAGGAGGCACAAGTGCGAGCAAGGAAGCAACAGCTTGGAGGGGAGCCAGGCTCATTAGTACTATAATAACCCATACTTACGGGAATGAATCCATTCCCACTAGACATGACTGACTCCTATAAAACAGTGTTAATCCACTGAGGAGGACAGATTCCTTATGACCAAGTCAGCTTCCTTTTAGGCCCCATGTCTTAAAGATTCCAACCTCTCAACATTGCTAAATTGAGGACTAAGCTTCCACCACATGTACCCTTAGTGACAAGCCATATACAAACCGTAGCAGTGCATATATGTTTATAGTTGTTACATACTTCCGCTGAGTCCCATTTATTGTAATATAGTGACTTGTTTCTTTCTACAGTTTTCAGCTCAACATGTATTTTATCTGATATCAGTGTAGCTACTCCTGCTCTCTTGTTTTCTATTTCTTTGCAGTGTCTTTTACCAGCTCTTTACTTTTGATTGGTTTGTGTCCTTCCAGGTAAAGTGAGTTTCTTGTAAGCATTATATAATTAGGTCTTGTTTTTTTCTCAATTCAGCCATTCTATATTTTGATTGGATAATTTAATCCATTCATAGTCAAGGCTACTATTGAAAGGTAAATACGTACTCTTGCCATTTTGTTAGTTTTCTTTGGTCATTTTGCAGACCTTTTGTTACTTTCTCCCTCACTTGTGTATGTTTATGTTTTCCTGATTTTCTTTAGAGATCATTTTCATGTTCTTTTTCTCTTTTGTGTATGTGCTGTACTTTTAATCTTTGTGGTTACTCTGGGACTTATATAAAAAACTTATAGTAATAAAAGTCTGTTTAAACTAATTACTGCAGTTTCATACAGATACTTAAGACTTTTGTATTTCTCCCCACAATTTGTAATGTTACTACTTTAATTTTCACTATTTTATATTGTATATGCTTTAAAAACTTGTTGCATGTATGGTTATCATTGATCATTTTGACTTTTAACCTTGTTACTGGAGATTTGTTACAACAATGGAGAATTCTAAATTTGGTTACGAATTCACTGTCAGCAAGGTTTTTATTTTTCCATATTTTCATGGTACTAATTATCATCCTTTCCTTTTCTTTTGAAGCTTTCTCTGAAATATTTCTTGTAAGGCTGCTCAAGTAGTGATAGACTCCCTCAGCTTTTGCTTGTCTTGGATGGAATTTATTTCTCTTTTGTTTCTGAAAGTTAGTTTTGGTTGGGTGTTTGTTTTCCTTTCTGCACTTTGAATATATATCATCCTATTCTCCTTTGGCCTGCAAGATTTTTGCTCAGAAATCTGCTATCTGTATTATGGTGATTCCCTTATACAGGACTTGACATTTTTTCACTTGTTGATTTAGTGTTCTATCTTTGTCTTTGACTTTTGACAGCTTGATTATGATGTGCCGTGAAGAGCACCTCTTTGATTTGATTATAATTTAGACTTTGAGCTTCATGGATCTGGATGTTCATATCTCTCAAGACTTGGGAGATTTTCAGCTATTATTTCAGTGAGTCAGCTGTCTGTACCTTTTTGTGAAAATTGCTGGCTTGATGATATCCTACATATTTTGCAGGCTTTATTTGTTATTTTTTCATCCCTTTTTCTTCTTTTTCCTTTAACAAGGTTATTTCAAATAACACTCTTCAAGTTCAGAAATTCATTTTTTTCTGTTTGATCTGATCTGTGGTTGAAGCTCTCATTTGTATTTTTTATTCCATCTGTTCAAACAGTCTACTCTAAATTTCTCATTTAGATCATGAATTGTTTTCCTGACTTTGTATCCAACAAAGTCTATTCAAAATCTATTCAAGCCTATCTCACTGAACTTCTTTGGATTATTTATTTTTTGAATTCTTTTAAAAGCAATTTGTAATATTTTTATTTTGGGGTCTTCTGGGGCTATTGTAGTTCTTTGGTGGTGGCATGTTTTCCTGCTCTTCATGCTCCTTGTATTCTTGCATTGATGGCTGCACATCTAGTGGAACAGTCATATTTTCTGATTACATGGAATAACTTTTACAGGAAAAGAGTAGCCTCCCTGCTGCACACCATGTGGATGAGGGAGTACTCTGCATCAGGCCAACAGTGACCTCCCTGTTGGAGGCCCGATCAGGGGCTGGTTGGTGTTCGTGGAGTGGTATGCAATGTCTTCTTCACTTGGGCAGGATTTTCACAGGCTCCCGAGCATAAGGGAACCCACTGGATTGTGGGTAATTCTGTTTTCTTCCTACTGGGGAGGATCTCTCATTCCATGGGAGGCAGGTGCCATGTGAGCTTTTGTGTATAGTCATGGTTGTTTTACAGAGTTTTGAACCCTCACAGCCACTTTTCAGGACATTGCAGCCACTTGTGTTAGCATAGTGCAGTGATAGTAGAACCAGAGTTCTGGGGTGATGTGGTGGCTACTGACGTCCATAACAGATAACAGGACACATTAGCAATGACGGTAATCTCAAGATGGCACCACAGATTTGCAGTTATGAGGGAGAGAGCACAATGTGGTCTCCTTCTCTGGAGTAGTCCAATGGTGTATATTCCAAGGAGCTTCCTAGCCTGGCTTCACAGTCTGAGAGGACTGCAGAATTCTCCGGCAGCAAACATTGCAATTGTCCACATTTTAATAGCGTCTGCTGGGTGGGTTTGGCTTATCTTTTTCTCTCCAGGAGAATTCCTTCTTGGTTCTGAGCTACACTTTACTGTGGAGATGAGGGTGGCAGAGTTGGGGAAATCTGTTCCCCTCTCCACTTGGCCATCCCAACTCTGCATCCTCCAGCACACTCTCCAAGGCACTGCAGTCAAAATACAGTGATTACTTATAGTTAAGGTCATTTTGTGTGTGTTGGGAGCAGATTCCATATTCCTCTACTCAGTCATCTTACTGTGCCCTCTTTCAAGGTATGTTAAATTATTTCGCTCTGTGTAAGGAATGTAAACCATGCAAGTCATTAATGTCCTGCAGCACTGTGAAATTTTTCCTTTCAGATACACGGTGGTGTTGCAATTCATCACTTAGGAAGTGAAATAGGGATGTATAACTTGTTTTAGGAAATGAATAAAGACATGGAAGTAATGCATGGTATTACTGGTAATTGGTGAAAGTCTTTAGGAACGTGTATGTGTGTGTGTGTGTGTGTGTGTGTATGTGTGTGTGTGTGTGTGTGTATGTGTGATTTGCCACTTTCTCTTCCACTGTCTGGTATATTTCAGATAAATGAAAGTTCTATCACTGTAAGCCTCTGAATGAGAATTACATGATTCCAAGTTGTCTACCAACCTCAGAAGGATGTTGGCATAAGCCTGAAACAGAGCTCAGATCTTTCAAAGCATAGAGATCTTGGATCGTTTGCTCCAGCAACTCAAACTAGCCTTTCCTGACTCATATGTTCTTCAAGAAAAAATGAAGTGAATTGTATATCTGAGGCACTTCATAAGATGAAGCTTTCTAAAGTGTTAATGACATACCCACAACAGTGTAATAAAGTAGCTAAGAACATGGGTGTGGAGTGAGATGACATGGGTTTGGAACAGGATCCTGCTGCCTGCTGACCTCGTGACTTTGGCAAATTTACTAAAATGCTTTGGGACCCATTTGCTTATAAAATATCATAGCATCTGCATCAGAGGCTCACTATAAAAAGTAAATAAATTAACATTTGTCAAGTGCTTGGAAGAGTGCATAATGAGTACCCTTACTACATGCATAGGTTAAACAGAAATAAATAGCATATGTACCGAGTTTAGAAAAGAACCCAGCAGAGTAAGCCATCCACAAATATTTATTATTATTACTAATATTTAAAATGAAAACAATTATTGAATAACAACTAGTTACGAGAATTTTCTCTGGGAAAGTCTAGTAGATGCAGGGAAAACCAAGCAAAGGAGAAAATATATTTCTGTCTTCTGATTTAGGGTAACAAAACCAGAAGCCATTCAAACGGGTTTTACTTCTGGGAAGATGACTGGACACTTAGTGATCACCTTCCCTTTCTAATCTGACAAGAAGCAGAGACCACAGGGGAATGGTGAAGACCAACTAAAGCATTTTCTTTATTTATCTCCATCACTCAGAGTGAAAGCAAATAGGCCGCCTGTGACTGCAGCTGAGCTTTACTGCCAAGGAGAGATAAGTGGCTCAAGGCAATTTCACACAGCCCAGCCAAGACAGTTTCTTTGAAATCTCATGAAAGATTGGCCCTGGGATTTATCGGGATGGTTTATTTATGAAAACCATCTGAGATGCGCCTTAAAAGTAAACATTTCTAGAATCTCATGGTAGGGGTGGGAGAGGGGAGCTCCTGGAGGTCTAAATTTCGAACCACTTTTTTTTTTTTTTAGCAGATTCTTCTGCCTGCTTACATTAAAAACCCCCAATCTAGTCGTGTAGTTCAGGCTGAGTAACCGAAATCCTACTGCCACCTTATGGCATCATATCCAAATTGCAGGTTCCATTGTCAGCGTGGTGGAATCAGCAGTTAAAAATTTCAAGCAACTAGGATGTAGTCACTGGTAGTTTGTAGTCATTACTGTCCTTCCTACTCACAAACATATTTCTGAGTTTTCTGGATTATTTGAAGAGGGATCTATATAATTTACACTTTTGAGGAGACGTAGCCTGTATTTTAATTTATTCCTTTTCTTAAAAATTTAATTTGAAAATAGGCTTTGTCTTTTGATTTTAACTATAAACTGTCACAACATCTAAGAAATTTATAGAATAAAAGAAATCAAATCGATTTATAAAATGTTCAGTAGGCGACTCTTGTCACAGAACCCAAGAAAGGCAGAATCTTAATAAACAGACAATTGTCTGATAGAAATAGTTTTGCTTATTGGATCCCGTGATTGTCCACTAAGGCGGAATAAACAAAAGCAACTTGTATCCAGAAACTCGTATTCTTTTATTTTCTGGGATTCCAGACTCATACTTGCATACGGAAAAGATTATCTCTTAAACATCGGGATAGATTTAGCTTGGCTGAGATCAAATTCTTCCCGGTTTGATTTTATCACCACGAATGGTCACACAAGCCGAATGGGAATACAAGCAAGTGCAGTCTTCCTAAATATAACTTACATTCCACAATGGATTATGGCACTCGGGCTTGTTTTATAAGGAGTCAATAAGAACTGAGCACGGAATAACATGACTTTGAAACTGCGCATCATCCCACTTAACATCAGGATGGCAACTCCACCATAAGACAGTTTGGCAACATCTAAGATGATTTACAATGAAAGACTGTGTGTTCTCTATAAAAACTGAAATAAGTGTTAACAAGGAAGATGCTCATAAATGAAATAGAAGAAAATTACTAGTAGATTGTCCATACCCATTTTATTATTTGGCACCTGCAGCCTGTGTAAAAACATTTGCTCAGATGGTTTTTTGTAGCAATACTTTTGAAAATTAAAAAAAATGATGAATTTATGTAACACAAGAGAAGCCACTGAAAGTGTTATGTACATATACCAACTTCACTTAAACTATGTAAACAATATGTACTGCAAACACGTACCAAGAATGAAAGAGGAAGGAGACCAAGGGATGGGTGGAGAGTAGAGAAAAGGAAAGTAAAGGACATGGAAAAAGGAATTATGATGGTCTTGTGTGTGTGTACCGGCTTCTCACAGGGACTGTAAACATTATGTACTATACACATGTGCCTATTAATAAACTAAACTGAGTTTTACGTAAAAAATAAAGTGAAGTATAGAGTGGTATTTGGTGAATTCATGATGTTCTACAACTCCAGCTTCTGCCTAGTTCTAAATTAATCTCTTTATCCACAAAAGAAACTCTTCATTCCATAAATCAGTTAGTATACCAATGTTTAGGAGTGATGTACGAAGTGATTTCAAGAGGTTTGTAGAATTTCAATCTATTGTTTCAAAACAATGTTATCCAAGTCTCAAAAGACCTTAGGGTGTGGCTTTGTCTTGATTTGAAGTGCTGACATTCTTGCCAAAGCTGAATGTCAGGGCCTGGCTATGTCCGTTGGGAGGAGTTTATAATCACAAGACTGAAAGAGTCTCATATGATGCCTTCAGAATGTAGTAAACTAGGGGACACTAATGAAAAGAATTCAGTTTCATGTCAAGGATGGTTGCTTTGAAGATGGTATGCATTCCTCTGCAGATGCAAAAGCCAACAAAAACACGGGCAAAGAGTCTGTGGGTTTTTTAATATGCATTTTGTTCGAAAATAATAGGATCGTTTATGCAAATCTTCAGGAAGATGCTCAGCAGGCGTGCCCTGCCCACCGACTTGAGGTATAAAAAGCCCTGCGCAGGAGGAGGCCCGCATTCACCCTTGGGTCTCTTGTCCTTCACAATCTATCCAACTCCTTCTCAACCCCTGCCACCATGACTCGTTATTTCTGCTGTGGAAGCTACTTCCCAGGCTATCCTTGGTACGGAACCAACTTCCACGGGACCTACAGAGCCACCCCCCTGAACTGCGTGTTGCCCCTGGGCTCCCCCATCAATAGTGATGGGTTGAACGCCTACAGCTCCCGGAACTTCTGGCAGGGTGGCTGCAACGGTTTTGACTACGGCAGCAGCTTCTATAGGCCATGGGGCTCCGGCTCTGGCTTTGGCTACAGCACCTACTGACGGACCCCTGGCTCTGGCGACGACGGGACGCTCTGCACAAGGAACAACCCGAAGAGCAGTAACTGTCTTCCTGCCTCTAGATGTGCTTGAGAGAGACTGACTGCTGCTTCCTGAGGTCCCGCTCTTCCTCGATATTGAACAGGTCACCCAGGACTCAACTGTCAAGCTGACCTTCATCTGCAGCCTACGAAAACAAGGGATACTTTTCAGACATACTCAGATTTAGCAGCGAAGTAGATAGTTTGCCTCTCAGAGTTGCTTTGTTAACTTCTACATCAATGTATTTCAAATTGGGTGCGGGTAGGAAGTGGCTTTACTTTTAGTCTCTTAATAAATCTATTTTATTAAGCATGCACATTTTTGTCCTGGCCATTTATTTTACTGTGTTTTTAAATTCTTGAATTCATTAATCTTTTTACACCTGAAATGGTTCACTTTACCCAAATTTTATTTTGATTTCGGACTGTACAACCAGGTTAGAGCGATGCCTAGTCAGTATTTCATCCTGCATCAAGATTTCAATTTTAAACATTCCTTAGGTGTGTCCCAAATTTATTTCAAATATGCTACACTTGTTGGTATTTCTCTATGCTGATTATGAATAGGAATATTTATTAGTTGCTGTGTGCTAAGAAATAAATTTCTTTGCTCCTTTTGTTAGTGACATAATTCCATTTCGATTCATTTTGCCTTCTGTTTTTAATCTCAGCTCTGGCCAGTGAACCCCAGAGATTCTTGGGAAAATTATAACTAAATGAACTTAGTTATGGAATTATATCTTTAGGAATTTCTAAGATTTTCTCAATAAAAGAAAGCCAACCGTAAAATTACACAGTATTTTCTCCCCTTTCCAATAGATGGATTTTATTATCCCCACCTTCTTCACCTCTGATCAGATATATAGCTAGTGATAAAAGGTGAAGCACTTATTCTTTGGAATGATAGTTGCCATCAAAAGCACTTGAAATGATTTGTGGTCTGTACTTAGAAAATGGTCCTTGTCTTGCTTACAGAGAAATCTCTCTTTATAGGAGCAAAATACTTTATGTTTTGAATTAAAGCCCATTCATTCATGTGTCAAGTATTTTTTGCACTCTTGCCTCTGAGAAGGTACTCAAATAATTGTTCATCGAGTTGACTTGTTAAATCTCTACTTTATGGGTACAAAATGTTGTATAGCTCACTGTAAATTTCATTTATTATTGCACCCAAAATTATGGGGCTCTAGCCACCGTGTTCAGAATTTCGAAGTGATAAAAACTCCTTAGCACCCAAAATTATGGGGCTCTAGCCACCGTGTTCAGAATTTTAAAGTGATAAAAACTCCTTAGCAGGTATAAGCTGGCCCAAGAAACTGACCGTTATTAAGAGGCGATTCACTCATTCGACTGATATCTGCCACCAAACACTGCCCTAAAATCTGGGAATACAGAGAGATATAAAACACTGTTCTTTCTCTCAAGAGGTAAACATACTTTACTTAATACTTGAGGATATTTAATATTCTCCTACTTTATAACTAATTAGTAGGCTAAAAATGATCATCCAAAGATAGATAAGTTTTACTCACTTCCTTCCCAGGACTCAAAGTGGGAGATACCCTGTGATCAGACACACCAGATATACACACGCTGTACACACACACACACACACACACACACACACACACGTAAGCTTTCATTCTAGAAGGTTGGTTAAATAAATATGATCACGAGAAGAAGCAACAGATATATCAAGACAGATATGCGTATAAAAAAGGAAAAAAAAGATTAGGGCTACCTGAAGATGAATGAGTTATCACTAGTAAATTTCATACATTCCAGGGCTGGTAAGTACTGAATGGGAAATTCGGAATCTTGACCGACCTAAAGGGTCTAGATTCTATCATCATGGCTAACATTTGTTTTCTAAAGCCATAATTGTTTTGTATTGTATCTGTTGTTTTTTTTTATTTTGAATACTTCAGACTTACAGAAGTTACCACAATAGTGCAGAAAAGTCCTATATGCCCAGATTTATTAAATGTTTATATTTTGTTATACATATATTCATATATATAAGTGTGTGTGTATATATATATATATATATGTATATGTATATATCTTATATGCTTTTATCTTTCTTGACCTTCAACTTGAAGACAGGCCATTTACTTTATAGAATATCCCTTGATTTAGGTTTGCCTACCTTTTCTCACAACTAAATTCCTATGATGCTTTTTGTGTAGATGTACCGTAGAAATGAAGCTGCATCCTTCTAAGCGCATCACATCAGGAGATACATTATGTTGATTTATGCAAGTTTGGTTGGTCTTTCATCACTTGAGGAAAGTAATGTTCTTCAGGTTTCTTCACTATAAATTTGCCATTTTCTTTTTTGCAATTGATAATTGATTTTTGTGTCAATACTTCGACACTATATAAATGTTTCTTATCAAGCTTTTAGCCTTTAATTAGGGACTATTTATAATTTTCTAATTTTATAAAGATATAAAGTTATTATTTACTAGTTGGTATTTTATTGTAAGAAAGAACTTTCTGTCCTCTCCATTTATTTTTGTTTGCTTGCTCACTTGTGTTGATATTTACATCAATATGACCTAATGGGTTCTTAGGTTACTCATTATATTATACTGTACTAATGTTCTTATTATTTTGATATTTGACTGCTTCCATGTTGACACCTGTGTCTTTTAAAAATGGCCTCCATCATTCTTTGATCATTTATATATGGCTCCATAAAACAGGCCAGAAGTTTGTCTGGAACTTTCCTGCTGAGGTCATGGGGTCGGGGAGCTCTTCCAGGGTGCAGGTCCTGGGAATGCATCAGGGTCAGGAAGTAGGATGCGGGTGCTGAGAGTGCTCGCAGTGTGTGGTCCCTGCTGCACGTCCCCACTGATACCCTGCGTCCCCCGTACCAGTCTTTGCCATGACTATTAATTGTCCCTTCAGACTCAGAAGTGACACGCTCTGAAAATGCACCAGAGCTCTGTGTGTGGCGACACAGTTTGTGGCAGGCAGAAGTCACTGTAAGGCAGGACAGAGACTAACTTTCCATGAATGGGTGGTCTCCAAATGCCAGTGTGTAAGTTTCAGGTGACCACATGAGCAGCCTGAATAATTCCCATCCTCGTTCTCCAGCTCCACTTTCGTCTTACTACTTTATGCGTTTCTGCTCAATCTTAGCATTTTTCTTAGTGTTGTGAGTCTCAGTTCTATCTGAGAATTCGAAAGCAGCATTGGCTTACTCCTCGCCTGTATCGCCTTCTTCCCGTGGGTTTTGCTGTGTCTTCCTCCTTCTTTCTGGTTCCCTTCGGTCTCTTTTCTATCATTTAAAAATGCAGTCACACTCTCTTCAATTGATATTGTACCTAGAATTCTTTATGTCTTTCTTGGCCTCTACCTTTTTCACTCCTTTACTATAACTTAATGTGTTTGGGGGAAAAAGTGAAAAGGGGAAATCTTATTATCAGTCTGCCACCTTCAATCTAAAAAATAAAAATCCCTTTAAGGGACAGAAAAGGATTTAAAAGGTAGAACAACAATTTGTCTTCCTTCTTTTCCTGCAGTAACTGTGTGACAAGTAGGATAATAGATAATGGACTGTTTGCATAACATTTTCTAGGAGCACGTTTCATTGTCTACCGTATTACTGAAGAGGAAACCAAAATTGAAAAGTTAAATCACTTGTTTGAGGCCGTGTCATTCATCTGTGAAGAAAAACACCAAGATCTAACCAAGGAGAGTCTGACTCTTAATTCCTTCGCCTTAAAAATAATTATACAGCACTTTAAATGTTACACAGCTCTTCTTAAGAAATACCCCTTTGCAGTGTCTCCTTTTATGCCATTAAAAATTACAGCTGTATTCATAGAGTGAGTTATAGTTTACGAAATTTGTAAATAGAATTTTATTTAATTCTGACAGCCTTAACGGGAGACTGGTATCATGAAGAAACTGATGGAGTTTAAGTAATTTGTCCAGGCAGGCAAATATTCACCAATTTGAAAAACAGAGTTGAGCTAGGGTATGATGTAAAAGTCTGACTCCTTCCATACTAATTGCTCTGCAACTAATCATGGGGCAAAAACGTTAATATTGCATTTGCCAGTTGATTCTAACTGCAGTTACCAAGATCCTTAAGCCTTTTCACAAGATTGTCAACAATTTTTTAAAGTAAATATTAGGCTGCATTTTTAACCTCAGTACTAAGTCGTTAGAGTTTCCCTCCTCGTTCTCTCTAAGAAATGCTATCAGGCCTTTGTTTCTACTATTTTTGCCTCAATTCACAGCTTCCTCATTTCCAGTGTGGTGAATCACTACAACTGCCTATCTGGTCTTCTTGGCCATCTCAGATCCTTCCATACAGCATAAGAATCTCTCAAAATTTAAATTGTATCAGGTAGCTGTTTTTCATAAACTCTTTGGTGACTTTTAAAATTTCTTATAGCTTTCAAGAAATGGATGACTCAGGGGATTACAAGTCTATCACTTTTCCTAATCTCATTTCCTGCTTCTAACATGCTTCACTTATTTCAGTAATGGGGTCTACCTTAGTTCTTTGTTCTTTCTGCTCTATTCTTTGTCTAGTGAACCCCTACAAACTCTTTAAATGGTCCTGCTCAACCCTAGGTAACTTCTTTTGTTCCAGTTAGAAGTCCTATCACTGTTTACTTTAACGTTAGGTTCTTCAAACTGCAGTATTGAAGCCCACCAAGCAAGATCAAAGGAATACACCTATAGTTAAACAAAGTTGGGTTGATTAACTTGCTGTAGCAATAAAGTCCATGAGAAACTGTAGGCTATTTCAATGAAAGGGTGCAAGAAAGGGCCTATTATAGGATTTGGGATTGAATTGTGTGATCTGAAAGGATTAAAGGAGGTTGGGTTACTTTCCAAATTGAGTAATGTTTTTTCCTCATTGATGCTGTAAGTAATCGCCAAAATTTTAATAGTTTAAAACAACACAAATGTACCTTCTTACAATTCTGGATATCAAAATTTCAAAATATTTCTTTTCTTTTTTCTTTTGAGAACTCAGGTTTATTTATGTTGACGAACCTAGGAGAGTTGACACTCCAAGACCCTGGGCCCTGAACAAAGCAATTTCAGGGTTTTTATAGGATTTTACAACATTCCATTTCACTAGTCCTCTTGTTCCCCTTACAAGGAAAGGATTTGAAAGTTTCTATATGATTGGTGCCCAGACACTCTCACAGGTGCACTTCCACATTATCAGTGAGGAGCACATAGCTAGTGGGTACAGGATGTGAGAGGAAGGAGGCTGGATTACACAAGCGTGTGACCAGGACAGGTTGGGTCAGCCATTACCTGCCTTACTACTATTTCTAAAGACCTAGGGAAGGATTTTATGGCTCCTTGTCAGAATCTAGAATCTTGGGCCGTCTTACTTGGGTGAAAACAAGTGTTGGTAGGACTGTACTCATTCTGGCAGCCCTCAGGGAGACTTAGTTTCCTTGTCCTTTCCAGTTTGCAGAGGCTACTCCAAGAACCTTGGTCGGTGGTCCCTTTCCCCTTTCTGTGATAGCAGCAGTCCATCTTCTAATCTCTCTCCAAGAGTCTCATACTGACTTTTCTGTCTTCCTCACTCACTCCAAGAATCATTATGATGACATGGAGCTCATTTTGGTAACTCAGAATAATCTCCGTATATTAATTTCCACTTGCCTTGTAATAAGCATATTCATAACTTCTGGGGGTTAAGATAGTGACTCCCTTGGGAGACCAGCATTCTTTCTACGACAAGAACTATTAAGAAGCAGTCCCAATTTTATGATTGCTGTCTTAATAATGTTTATTTTGGGGGTGGAAAAAGGCTAAATTTGTAATTGGTAAAGAAATAGCAGTTACAAGGGTAACATGGAGGGTTTTTTTGTTTTTCATATAGTTCTTGTCTTTCTCTGTTCTCAGCCCTGATTACAGAACGGTCTTGTTTTTTTCTTATTGTCACGGTGGGACCTCATCGGATTTGGCCTCCACATCGGTTTCCAGAAATCGTGCCCAGGAAGAAGGGTGTGCTCTGGTTTGGCATGAGTATTGTCAAGGATGCTGTTTTTTTTACTTGTGGTGCCTTCATTAGTTTGCAGTCCTGATTTCCTGGCTACACCGTGTATCCTGCAAGTTCCTGGAGGTCAAGACCAGGATGTTTTATTCAGTGTTATTTACACTCATGAGAAACGTTTGTTCAATTAATATAGTTATTTAAAAGCTTAGGGAAAGAGCCTCATACTTGCTACTTAAAATGTGTTCTGCTTATAAGAAACGTGGGCACCAGCTGGGATCATGTCCAAGATACAGACTCCGGGCTTCTCTGGTAAACAAACTTCTGCACTTCAGCAGCATCCATCGGTGATTTGTATGCACATAAAATTTGAGCGCTTGGCCCCGCAGCCCAGAGGAAGTGGACACAGAGCTACGTCTCACTGTTGATGTTTAAAGTGCCGCTGAAATGGTATTAATAGTTTCATGAAAAAGAAAGTTTCCTCCTTTAAAATTATTTTTCTTATACTTTTGTTCTATTTTCGACTGCCATTTACAGGAAAACTTGATTATGTTTTTCTTGTCCATTGAGAATAGAGAAAAGGCACTTGAAATTGTAGCCAGAGAACTGTGATTAGATAAAGGGAAATATTTCTTGATTCTGAGGCCGGCCACGCAGGCAGCTCTTTGGGTGTTCTATAAAACTCCTAAACGCATTAAGCATTGTTGTCTCGGAAAACACTCTGCTATTTCTCAGACATAATTTCTTTTTAGCGACTTACCTCTGAGGCTTCTGACATTATCTTCGACAATGGTATTTGCACACTGCGTCCTGTTCCTCCTTTTTCCCTCTTCAGTCACACTCCTTCTTGTTAACCTCTTTACAAGTGTGCCTTGTTATTTCCACTTTGAAGTTTCTGGGTCGACGACACTTCAAAATTTTCAAGCTTTTCCTTATGAGCAGCCTTCAATTTTAAGATGAACTTTAGAACACTAGTTGTAATATTTGAATTTAAATTTACATTTGCTTTTATATTTAATTTTGGTCAGCAGAGACTTTGAATGATGGTGCTTTTGGTAGGGCAGGACCACCATGAAGCTTGTTGTTTAGCAGTGATGGGAACATGGTTTAAAAGTCTAGGGAAGAACATGTCCACAGACCTTCCAGAGACCAACCGATAACCAAGGCAGGCCGTGTTGAGATCAGTCTGTCTTTTCGCCAAGGGAGCTCAACCGATCAAAATTTCTTGCATTTTATCCTTTCAGCTAATTCACCTCACAGCTCTATATTTCTAGCTTCTGTCTGGGATGCTGCTTTTGTGACACAGCAAAGAGCTTTAGTCTTCCATTTTGGATCCCCAAGAACAGCAGATAGATGCTAAATGTGACCCTCATGTCTTAGCAGTGATGAAATCCTGCAGCAAAGATGTACTTTCTTTGAAAGAGTGTTTCTGTGTTGACTGTGAATTGCATGAGAAGGGTGCCTGAGAAGAAACACCATAAATATCCAGGCATTGTTGTGGTGTCCCACTGCTTCTTAAGAAAGCCACGTGGCTTCTGCATCAAATAGTGAGCTTTATTAATAAGGCTCTTGCTTGACAATTAACCAAGGAGCCTTCTGGCAATAACAAGCTATTGAAACTGTGCCTTAAATGGTCCCCCAGACTTGGTCAGCACTTTCTGGCCCTGCCGTGTGACACTGTTCTGGTATACTCCCTGGCAATTATATTTGGCTTGATGTGGTCTTGACTTTAGACTAGTGCTTCTTTACTTGTGCTTCATTGACATTTTGATCCACCTAATTCTAATTAAAGGAGATGGTCTTGTGGATGATGTGATGTTTGAAAGCTTCCCTGACCTCTCCATTTAGATGCTAAGTAGCATCACTCCTTACTCCCAGTGACAAGCAGAATCATCTCTGAGCAGAGACGATTCTGGTGAACAGAGTTGCCCATAGTGATAAATCCCATCAACTTTGGTAATTAAGCCTCCAAGAGGGTCTTTTTTTTAAAATCCTTCACCATTTCCCACTTATTTTACCTTGTTAGTGAGGGCAGCTTTTCAGGTACCCTATTATAGAATACTGTACACTTATCCAATTGTCACCCAAACGCCACCTGTATTGGGATCACCTGATCTCCCGTTAAAAACAAGGGTCCCTCGGTTCCGTCCTAGAACCACGGAATCAGAATCCATAAGAATGGCATCAGAAGTGGGCATTTAAAACACGTATTGGGGATTCTTGCACAGACTAACCTTTGAAGCCTATTCCGGGTGAGGGGGTCCAGCAATTCTCTTCTGAGGTTCCCACCACTGCACTTCATTTTTAAAGAGATGCTCACTGGGACCTCGTCAGTTTACCTGAGCAGGACATGCAATAAGGTGAGCACAGGCCTCTCTTTAGTCAGATGCTTAACTGACCAAACGAGAGAGGGTTGAGTCATAATCTTGGTTTATCAGAGATTTTTATGGTAGAATCATGCAATGTGTAGGGCTGTAAGTCCCCGCAAATCAGCTCATCTCATTTCTGCCCAGTAGTGAGCTAGATGCCGAGAAATTAAGGATGCCTGAAAATATTATTTTTCTTCTGATGGAAATAAAGCATACGAAGAAAACAGACGTCGGCCACACACTTAAAGGTTAAATGGCAACTGTGGCAAGCACTGCAGGCATGAGAAAGTTCATGGAGTGACAGGTGAACTTTCGCACACCAGAGAAGGCAGAGAGTCCTCCCCGAGGCAGTGAGCGAGCCGGCACTTGACGGGCACAGGAAGACGGCCAGAAGACAGCAAGGAAGATGATTCCATGCAGAGCAAATGACATGCCAAAGTTAGAGAGCAAAAAGGTGCATGTTAAGTTTGAATAACCAAGACAATGGATCTTAAGTAGAATGATGTGGAGACTTTTAGATAGCTTTAAAAACTAAAAGAGCAATCTAAAAACTGATGGAAACCTGATTTTTAGGGAGTGTTTATTACAAAAGGATATCAACTTCTCTTTCTACATCTATTGAGATGATCACAATTTTACCCCTCATTTTGTCAATGGGGTGTATCGTATGTATTTTTTGTGTATGTTAAACCATTCTATATCCTACAGATAAATACCATTTGATCATAGTGTATGATCCGTTTAATGAGCTGCTGAATTTGGTTTGCTAGTATTTTGTTGAGGAGTTTTACATCTATGTTCACCAAGGATATTGGTCTGAAATTTTCTTCTAGTGGGATCTTTGTCTGGCTTTGTTAGCAGAGTAATATTGGCCTCAAAAATGGATTTGGAAGTGTTCCTATCATTCCAATTCTTGAAAAGTTTTGAGAAGGCT
Source organism: Hystrix cristata (assembly GCA_004026905.1). NCBI lineage: Eukaryota > Metazoa > Chordata > Mammalia > Rodentia > Hystricidae > Hystrix > Hystrix cristata. The sequence goes on from PVJO010027949.1 coordinate 16,226, forward strand.
TGGTAGTCTTTAAATATTTTGTAATACTCAATAGTGAAGGCATCTGGATCTGCAGTTTTGTTGGGAGATATCTTGTTGAATCAGTCTCGTTACTTACTGCTGGATTACTTTTCTTGTATTTTCTTTTCTTTTTCGTTATTCGTTTTCTGTAGGTTCCATGTTTCTTGGAATCTATCCATTTCTTCTAGGTTACCCAAAATTTTGTTCATAGTAGTCTCATGACTGTTTATGTTTTGATGGCATCAGTTATTATATTTCCTCTTTCATTTATGATTTTGTTTTAATCTTTCCCCCTTTTTTCTTTGTCTAGGTAAAGATTTATCAGTTTATTTCTGTAAAAACCAATTTTATTAAACTTTTCTATTGTTTTTTAAACCCTATTTCATTTATGTATGTTCTACTTTTTTGTTTCCTTTCTTCTTCTAACTTGGGACCTAGTTTGTTCTTCTAGTTCCTTGAAGTGCAAAGTTAGATAGTTTGTCTGAAATCTTTCTTTTTCTCAATGTAGAGTTTACTATTTCCGTAAACTTCTTCTTAAAACTTCTTTTGCTGCATTCCATAAACTTTAGTATGTTTGTTTTCAGTATTCTTTGTCTTGAGATAGTTTTTGATTTTCCCTTTGACTCATTGGAGAAAGGTGTTTAGTTTCTACATATTTCTGATTTTTGAGTTTCCTCATTGTTACTAATTTTTAGCTTTATACCAGTGTAGGTAGAAAAGATGCTTGATATGATTTCAGTCTTCTTAAATTTGTTCAGACTTGTTTTGTGACCTAATAAGTGACCTATCAAGGAGAATACTCTGCATGTACTTGAGAAAAATGTATATTCTGCTGCTGTTGGAGAGAGTGTTCTGTATGTTTGTTAGAGCCATTTAGTAAAGGTACTCCACAGTCAATGTTTCTTATTAGTTTTCCATCTGAATGTTCTAATTCATTGTTGAAAGTGGATTATCGACATCTCCTGCTCTAATTATGGTATTGCCTGTTTCTGTCTTCGAATCTATTAATATTTGTTTTTTATATTTAGGAGTTCAGATTCTGGGTACATTCATATTGAGAATGATTATATTTATTGATGAATCGATCCCTTTATCAATATATAATTACCTTATTTACATCCTGTTACAGTTTTTGACTTAACCCTGTTCTATATGCTATACATGTAGCTATCTCTGCTCTCTCTCTTTTTTTTTTTTTCTATTTTTATGGAATATCTTTCTACATTTTGTAACTTTAAGAGGGAAGAGTCTTGTAGAAAGCAAATAGTGTGGAATCACTTCTTATCCATTCAGATGTCCGATTTTTTTGATTGAGGTTTTAGAACTTTTATAATTAACATAATTATTGATAGCTACATAATTAATTTACCATTTTCTAAACTGTTCTCTGCTTGTTTTGTAGTTTCTTTGTTCCTTTCTTTGATGCTGTCTCTCATCTGATGATTTTCTGTAGTAGTGTGCCCTAATTCTTTTTCTTTTATATAATCGCCCTGAGTTTTTTAAAAAATATATGTGTGATTACCGTGAGGCATACATAGAACAGTCTATTTTAATGGTCGACAATTTTACTTTAATCTTATAAAAAAAGGTCTGTGATTTTACTCTCTTGCTGATATATTCTGTTTTTGATGTAAATATTTATATCTTTTTATATTGTATATTCCATTAAGAAACCATTGTACCTGAAGTTCTTTTTAGTGGGTTTGTCCTTTAACCTTTATACTAGAGTTAGGTAACTTACATTATATCATTACAATATCAGAGTGTTCTGAATTTGACTATGTACTTTGCTTCAACAGCGAGTCTTATATTTTCATATTACTAATTAATAGTCTTTGATTTCAACTTGAAGAACTCCTCTTAGCATTTTTGTAAAAGAGGTGTAGTTATAACTTTCTCAGCTGTTGTTCATTGGAGAGTCTCTATCTCTTCCTTATTTCTACTTTGCTAGCTAATCTGTCCTTAGGTGGCATTTTTTTCTTTCAGTACTTTGAATATACCATTTGACTTTCTTCTAGTCTGATAGTTTTCTGCTGAGAAATCTACATAAACCCTTGAGGAGGCTCTCTTGTATGTGACAAATATCTCTTGGCACCACTTTGCTGCTTTCTCCACTTTTGATTTGCAAATTTGGTTATACTGTCTCAGTGACGTCTTCTTCAGTTTGGATGTGATCATGGACCTTTGAGCTTCATGGAACTGATATCCTTGCCTCTCCCCAGTACAGGAAGTTTCCAGTCACTTCTTTAAAAGGCTTTTGGCACTTTCTTTCTCTTTTCTCTTTCCCAAATTTCCATACTGTTAGGGCTTGCTCTCTTGGTTCTGTCCTATAAATCAAACAGGCTTCCTCCATCCCTTTCCATCTTTCTGCCTTTCTCCTCTGACAGACTAACTTTCCAGGGCAAGGTTACTGATTCTTTCTTTTGCTCCATTGAGTCTCCTGTTGGAGCTTTTTGTTGCATTTTCATTCTGTTATTGTTCTCGTGTAACATGTTTTTTTTTATTTTTTTCATTATTTTTACCAAGAACATGTAATGGTACATTGTATACATAATGATCATGATCAACATGGTTATTTTGTACCTGTACATGATACATCTTGGTTTTCTCCCCTCTTCCCCCTTCCCTTCCCCTCCCTCCCATTCACCCACCCCTCCCTATTTGCAACAAGTGTAGCTACACTTTATCATTTTCTCCCCTTTCATCTTACTTTTCTTTTAACCTTCTTCTTTATCCCCCTTTTCCCTATCTAGTTCTCTCTTTTGAATACTATCTCTCTCTTTTTTTTTTTAAACAAAATATCTATTCTACCCCTTTGTCCTTATTTACACTTATGGTTTCTCATATCAGAGAAACAATTCGATGTGTACTAATAAGTGTCTGATTTATTTCACTTAATAGTATGTTCTCCAGGAA
>PVJO010027950.1:0-18912 GCA_004026905.1 Hystrix cristata
TATATATGGCTTTCAAAGGCTCAGAGTCAATTAAACCACAATAGTTTAATAGTTTAAATACTTGATGAGAAAACTGAAAGTGAACATTTGTAAAAAAAAAATTCCTCTCTTTAGTTGACTTTATTGGAATTTTAATTGCCAGCTTTCACTTAAGTCTAGGGCTCTATACCATGATCATATTGAATTTACAAATAATTCATCTTGTCATATTAAGGTTATTTCTGAGAACAAATTTTGCAGAAAAAGGGTCTTCAGAAGAATGTTCTGTGACTTGGCAAAATTTCCCGTGGTCCATATTTCACCCATATGTTCACAATCTGGTGGCTGTATGTTAACTTTTTTTTTCCCATATAAATTTGGCATATTCCCCTACCACTTTAGTTTTTCTTTTCAGTATGAATCTATTTTTTTGTACAACTACCTAAATGTTTTAAATGTTTAATTGTTTACAATTATTACAATCAGATGCTAGAGTGATGGATCAAGTTCTCCAAAGATCTTTGATAATTGTGACTGAAAATAAACTCAATCTTAACTTACACTGAACTCATTAACTGAAAACTTTTCTGTGGTAAATTAGACTGACAGATAATTAAGAAATAAATTATAAGTACCTACAGGAAACAATTTTTTTTTTACTTATAGAATATTTTGATTAAGACATCAACAGGGGATCCCAATGGTTCTTTATCTTATGGCTAAAAATTAACAAAAACAAATAAAGAAAAAATATTCTAGCCAGGAGGAAAATGTATAATAGAAAATGATCTTTACTTGAGGACACATATTAAAAACTTTTTTTTCTCTTTTTTTGTCTTAGACATTTTCTCTGTTGTTAAGGCGTGGACAAAATTGGCTAGGAAAGTACATAGATATAACTAGATACTAAATTTGAGGAAGTATAATTGGGAGAGAGAGTGAAAATAGCTAGAAAGAGAAACAAATATACTAAGGAAAATGAAAGAGCAAACTGTTGGAAGGCTGGAGCCAAAAGATAAAAATTACCAGAAAATATGTAAAAATAACTAAAATTTGCTGTTAAAGCTGAGATGCTATTTCTCTATAATAACTAATGGTAACTCCCAGGCATGGTAAGATCTTTATTGAATTCTACTAAAAAATGTTTCAGATTGTGATGCTGTTGTACTTTGGGGTCAGAATAGTGTGGATAAAAGTAAAGTTCCAAGCCACATAGTATAAAAGATACTGAGATTTTAGGAGAGTCATGAAAATGAAGTTGGATATGGATGAGTAATATTTGCCACTTATCAAAAAACACTAAAAATAAAGGGAGAGGCACAGGATTTTTTCACATTCTCAGCCAACTTATGAGGCTACTGAAGTGTAAGATGAATTCTGACTTACAGTTAGAAGGAGTAAGTATTACTAGTTGAACGAAAATCAAGAGCTAAAATGAATATTATTACTGTAATTTTGCTTCTATGGTTACTTGTGATCAGCGTAAAAAAATACAGCATCTATTTCCTTCAGTTTTCCCAAATGATCTTTAACATATACCACGAAGTTTTTTTTCACCATTTATTCTTAATAAAAAGTTCATTCACATGAATGTATCATCCTGCAATACCGGTAATTTTTTAATTAAAAAACTCCTTTTTTTGTTTAAAATAGAACTGTATCCCATAACGCAAACCCCTCTATACCTATACACCAATCATTTCTCTAGACATTCAACCACTTGGGGGAAATATTTAACAACTGACTCTAAATTTAAATAGTATGTTATGATTAATGATATAACTATTGGTACAACATTGTTGGGGACATATCAATTACTTTGTTTTCTCTTCAAATTTTCTCTCTTGAATATGACAAAGCGTATGTCATGACAAGTTTATTTTTCTGCGAAATCTTGAATTTTTCATAATAAGCAGTTGACAATATTATCTGATCATGCCATCTTATTCTCTTTCATGGAACTGAGTATTTTTATTGGCTATATATGCACCTCAAGAAATACAGAATCCATGAAGGCAAAATAACATTACTGTTATTATAATATTTTCTAAAATTATGGTTTCAATAACAAGTACAATTTGTCCATCCACCTTTACATTTGTTTAAGATATCTCTAAAGTTATCACAAATGTTCTACTGATTGAAATTCTTGTTTTAGGACAGGGGAATGTGGCTCTTTTCATGGTGAAAAAATTTATAATTTTATGTTTTTTTTCCTTTCTAATTGATTATCATTCTATTCACTATTTCTTGTATCACCAACTATAATGTGTCTGTCTTTACCAGATGGGATATTTTAAACTTTTATTTATGGATTAAAACATTTGAAAGTTTAGTTTTTAATACAAGAGAAAGTTCTATTTCAAGTTTGTACAAGAGAAGACATTATGAGTAAACTAGTTCAAACATGAGGCCATTGTATAGAGAAGGAAAAATGTTTACGTGGTTAAAGATTATTAGCGATTCTTTATCAACAGGTTGGTGGGTATAGAGCTACAGTTTTCTTTAGAAAAAGAAAAAGTGCTTATTAATTTTGGTAGGAACTATTTTCTCCTCTAAAGAAAGTTGTTATAATGTCACAAAAGTATCCCTCTTTCTCAAATGATGTTGTTAATTTCCTGTATATTCTCCAACATGTTTACAAAGCTTTCCTTGTTTTACAATTGTATTTTCTCCAACAGAGAAAAGCTTTCATCCTTTCTAAAATGTTCTTTCTTAAATTGGGAGAGTAATTTTCTTTTAGTAAGCACATAACTGGAACCAGTTTGTGTACCAAACAAAAGATATATCCCACCGGCAATACTAACTGTAGACTCAGGTAATATGCCATTAGGAGAGCTCCAGCTCACTATTGCCTTCTCTGTTCTCTCATCCCATAGCTTCAATCACTTGCTTCATCTGCTCTAAGACTCCTGTAAGAGGCTATTAAACTGGATCCTTCTACTTAACTTCCCTAAAGTTTTTTATAGGCCAATTTGTACAGGTGAGAGCAATTAGTAATTGCCAGTCTCCAATCAGCAATTAGCTCCAATTAAGGCTTCCCAGCTGCTCAGCCAGGCCTGTGGTAACTTCAGTCAGCTGCTTAAACTGCCAAAGTTGGATCACAAGTCAACCTAAAAATTTAGGAATCATTCATATCTCATCACTCTGATGTATAAACTTTTTGATTACAATGTACCTCTCGTTTTCAAAGCTAATTACTTACTTTGTGGGGTCTCAAATGCTTGCAGCTGTAGAAACTTCAATAGCCAGGTGGCAAAATAAAACTATAAGATATATTGAAGCTTGATAAGGATATGCTATCAAAAAGAACTAAATTTAAGGCAAAAGTCGCATTTTTCATAACTTAGCTAGAAAACTGGAATGAGTACACGTTATATACAAATTGAGTTTCTTGTTGAAAGAATCAAGAGTGCTTTCTGTCTCTGTGGCAAAATAACTGAGACAATCAATTTAAAGACAGAAAATAGTTAATTTTAATTCACAATTTCAGAGGTTTTAGTCTATGGTTACTTGGCCTTGCTGATTTGAGAAGTGATGTGCAGTAGTACATCATAGCAGAAGTGGGAGGTAGAGGGAAGCTGTTCAACTCATGCTACATGGGAGGCAAAGAGAAAGAGAATGGGTGTAGGGTCCCAGTATCCTCTCTAAGGGCAATGCCCCTATGATCAGACTTCGTCCAGCAAGGGGACAACTCTTAAACTTTCCACCACCTCTCAACAGCACCACAGGGTGGCGACCAAGCCTTTAACACATGGAATGCTATAGACACTTACATACACTAGCAGTGCATAAATGTAAAAACAAACAAAAAAAATCATGCATAAAGATCTACAATAAGCAAGATTAAATCAATGCAGTGTGAATGTAAATAAATACTTATATTGTTTTACCTAGTATAGAAGGGTAAACAGGCAAGAAGATAGAAAGTGAGGAAAGAAAAAAACGGAAGAAAAGAAAATTGAAGACTCAATGGCAACTTGACAATTCATCAACTCCAGATGAAAACAGAAGGAGGTTCAGACTTTCTGGAATACAGTTCCTAAAGCATAATACCTTAAAGTCTTAGTATTTTCAAATCACTATTAATGTTCTTAAAGATCTATCCTAAGCAAAAATATCTAAGCACACAAATTTCATACAAATATTTTAATACCAGATTTTCTAATATTATCACCATTAGTGCACACACGGATTGCTTTCAGGACCCCACATAGCTACCAAAATTCACAGATGCTCAAATACCAATGTAAATTGGTGTGGTATTTTCATATAATCCAGTCGCATCCTCCCGTACACTTTAGTCTTTTTCTGAATTATGATAATTAATGCAATGTAAATACTATGTAAATAGTGGTTGTATCTTATTGTTTATATAATAATGTTACAAAAATGTGTGTACGTTCAATAGAGAAAAAATATTTTTCTCTGAAAATTCTTGGTCTTGGTTGATTAAACCCACACAATCAAGAACTGCAGATATGGAGAAGCAACTGCAATTCTAAAAATTTAAAACGACATATTTTTTCAAATGGGAACAGTTATAAATAATAAACATTTTTAAGATGACAGTATGCTACTTTAGTGCTTAAATAGTATATCTAAAATATTAAATGACTTTCTTCCATGTCATCTGGGAGTTTTATAGTTTTCATTTTACATTTTTAATTAATTTTTTGTCGATGACATAAGGTCAGTGTGTATATTCATTTGTATTTATTTATGAAATTATTTTGCATGTGGATTTCGTTTTTCCCACATCATTTGAGGAAAAGACAACCTTTGCTCCATTGCTTTAGCCCTGCCCCTTTGTGAAAGATGGATTGATTATATTTTTGTGCATTGATGTTTCAGTTCTCTATTATAGTTAAACTGTTTAATTATATATGATAGACTTAAAATTATATGAAGGGTATAAAGAAAATTTTAATATATTCTACCTACCTGTACACATTAGTATAGTAGAGAGATTACAAGTCAATATATATTATATAAATATGTATACTTATTATATACAAATATTTACTGTGTTTGTATATATTATAGTTATTGCTGGATTGTACAATTATAGATGACTTAAAATCACCCTTATTATATTTTAAATATTTATTTTGTTTTGTTATTTGCTTTTTTATATTATTCTTTTGTTTTGTTTTGCAGTGCCAGAAGTCAAACCAAGGGCCTTGCACATGGTAGGCAATTGCTCTACCTCGGAGTTACACTGACCCCAAATTCACATTTGAAATAAAGAAACAAAACAATCACAGCATCCCACTCCTTTGGAAGCTGAGCCCAAGTTAGTGCTTCTGAGTGCGGGGACAGGGCTAGTCTTAGCTGGGGGAACTGGGCTGATCAAACTCCAGTTCGGGTGAACACATCTCAGTCTGGGCTGAACATACCTCAGTCTTTGTTTACACAATCAGAATGAGATTCAAGGTCCTGCTTCTCTTACTGAAACTGTAGGTCTTATATTTATTTTTAGTAATTTTTATTGTATTAAAATTATTACGTACACAAAAACAAAATTTCCTTAAAGTGTTTATAATGAAAAATAGCATTTCACTGAACCAATCCTTTCAAACTGATTAGAATACAATTACCTAGTTAGAGTCTATGGAGTTGAGGAAATATAGGCAAGCTATAGCTAAGTAAGCATTTTCTATCTAAAATGTCTATATTTTTATCAAGAATAAAATAAGTAATTTTTGAGGCAACTAACACCTTCTGCCATAGTTCTATATTAATAATACATAACTAATTCTGATGAATTTTACTGGACATTAGATAAAGTAGTAGTATCGATTCTTCGCAATCTCTTCCAGTAAAATAATTACTAACTCACCTCATAAGATCATTATTACTCTAGTGCCAAGGCTAGAGGAGCACATTATAAGAAATGGTAGTGATTGGCCAGCATATCTCATGAACATTAACATTATGAGATCCTTATACTAGCAAGTTAACTCTAACAATGTATATAAAATTAGCATATAACAAACAAGTGTGACTTATTCCTATTATACAATGTTGGTCCCATATTTGAAAATGAGATTCATCCACCACTGATCAACAGGCTACAGAAGAAAAATCATATCATAATCTTGATTGGGAAAAAAAAAAGCCCAATACCTAATTGTAGAAAACAGTATGCAAACAAATGAAATCTTGCAGCAAACTAAAAATAGAAGAGAAATTTCTCAACTTTATAAAGAACACCTACCAAAAAAAGATTACTAATGGCTAGAAATTAGATACTTTTTCCCTAAGATTGGGCAGTAGTCAATAATGGTCTATCTCATCACTCCTATGCAAAAAGGATGGGTAGCTAACACAATGTGATATGGAAAATGAAGTGAACCTGTCAGGAACAAGAAAATATAACTTTTCTGTTTATAGATGTTATGAGTGTCTATAAGGAAAACCTCAAAGAGTTGGCAAAAGGAAATTCTGCAATTAATCAGTGAATATACATAGTAAGATCACAGGATTTAAGTTTTATATACAAACATCAATTTTTTACCTACACACCAGTAATGGAAAATTTTTGGAATCTGATAGTTAAAAAATTCACGGTAACATACACACAATGAAATAAGTCTAACAAAATATGTACAGGATATACAGGCAGAAAACTATGAAACTCTGATAATAAAAGTGAAGGAGATCTAAACAAATGAATAGAGATTTTTTTTTCATGGATCAGGATACTAAATATTTTTGTCAGTTCTTCAATTGTATAGATGCAACATAATCCCGATCTAAATCTCATAAAACTGTATTTTAAAATACATGTTGATTTTAAATTTGTAAGAAAAGTAAACAGAACCTAGTCAATATAAGAGATAAGAAAATGAAATTAAGACACACCATACCATACCCAGTTTTAAGACTTAATACAAAGTTTTATCCGTTAAGAACCAGTTATGCTGAAAAGACAGAAACATAAAATAAACAAAGTACATTTTCCACATACAGATTCTTAGAAATATAGTCGGCTGATTTTTGACAAAGAAGTAAAAAAGTAAAGAGAAAAGTTGCCATTTCAACAAATGATATCAGATGCCCATTCTGCAAACTAAATTAAAAAAACACTTAGACACAAACTATAAAACTTTCCCTTAAATTAACTCAAAATAGTTTGTCATACTGAGTGTAAAACACACATTTAAGAATTTCTGTATGAAATCAGTAGAAAATCCTATTGGCCTTAGAGTTGCATGAGTTTTTGAACATGTCTAAAAGAAAAACACATGAAAGCAAAAAGTTGACAAACTGGATTTTACTAAATTAAAAACTCCTTCTCTGCAAAGAACGTTATAAAAAGAATTTTTAAAAACCACATGTTCAGAGAAATATTTTTCAAAACCAATATCTGAAATAGGACTTAGATTCAAAACAAAGGAAGAAGGCTTAAGTTTCAAGTATTAAAAACTGAACTACTCAGTTTTAAAAAAATGAACGAAAGATCTGAATAGACATCTCATCATAGAAGATAAAAAAATAAGCATATAAAGTCATATTCAACATCACTTGTTATTAGGAATTGCACATGAAAACTCTAATACACAGCTGAGTGTCTAATACACATCTATTAGGATAGTTAAAATGAAAACCACACTGATGATATCAATTTTTGGCAAAGATACTAATGTATAGGAACTCTTATTCATTGCTGCTGAGATTGCAGTCTTACAAAAACTCTGGAAAGCAATTTGGTAGTTTCTCACATAGTGAAATATATTCTGACTCTATGAACCAGTGTTGATGCTCCTGGATATTTACCCAACTGATTTGTAGAATGATGTCCATTCTAAAACTACATGCAAAGTTTTATACAATTTTTATTTGACTACAAGTAAAGTAGCATTAGATTATACCTGAAGTATAAATATATATCCACAAAATCCACACTGAAGTATATGATTGAATAAAGTAAATGGGGAAGAAGATACATATCTCCTATGAGGAACTCCAAATAATTCAAAATTTTCCCTCACAGAACTAGTACATAATTCCCCATTTCTTAAGTGTAGGCTGTGTTTAGTGTCTTCCTGGCAGAATAAATATGGAAAGGAGGAAAGAAAAAGGAACTGTATGGTAACAGCAACAACGAAAAGCCTGACAAACATTTCCTCTGCAAGGTGATCAAAGTTAGCAGCTACAATAATAAGTCCCTGAGATGTCTACAAAAAACCTATCCTGTACTCTTTAAAACTGTCAAATTCATCAACGATGAGGAGAATCCGAGAAACTGTCAGAGCCAAGAGAAGCCTAAAGAGACATGATAAAATTTAATGTGTCATCTTGTACGGGACACTGAAATGGCAGACTAACATTAGTCTAAAACTAAGGGAAGAAGTTGAAATCTGAATTATGTATGAACTTTTGTTAAGAAATCTGTATCAGTAATGTCTCACTAATTGTATTAAATGAACCGGATGAATGTAAGGTGTTAATAATAGGATCCAAGATGCAGGGTGCATGACAGCTGTCTGTAACGTGTTCACAACTTTGTTCTAAGACTGAAATAGTTCTATTTAAAATAATAATCTTACCTTTTTAAAAAAGAATTCATTATATTGAAGAAGGTAATTAAAAAACATACTAAAAACATATGCACATTTCATGTTTCTGTTTAAACACTACTGTATGCTGAATTTCAAATTTCTATTTAAGCAATATTGCACCAAAGCAAGAACACTCTTCCTCATTACCTTTAATTAGTTCTTGAAGGAACATTGCTAACAACCAGGATAAAGGGCTAACTTAACAATGCAGCAATGTTGAATAAATGGTAAATTCTTATTTGGGTCTTTTAATATGCACTGTTCCCAATAGGATAGAACAGTAAAAGAAATGATATCTAAATTTCAATATACAATATTAATACTTTTTAAAAAGTAAATACTTATGGAATGAACTTTTGTATATGTTTAGTGAATGTAAATTAATGCAGTCATTATGGAGAACTGTATGGAGTTTCTTCAAAAATGAAAAGTAGAACCATCGTGTGATCCAGAAATCCTATATATACCCAAAAGATTCTGGATATATACCCAAAAAATTCTGGATATATATCCACAAGAATCTAAATCAGCTCGTCAAATAAATATCTGCACTGCCATGTTTACTGCAGCACTATTCACAATGTGACCAAGTTATGGAATCAATCCAAGAGTCCAGCAACAGAAGAATGGATAAAGAAAGTGAGATATATACATATAGATATAAAAATATAGATATAGATAGACATATGCATGATCCGATGTTACTCGGCCTTTACAAAGAAGGAAATGCAGTATTCTGGAATAAAATGGATGGAATTGGAGAACATTATGCTGAGTAAAATAAGCTGACAAATGTCACATGTTCTCATTTGCAGAATTTAAAACAGTTGAATTCACAGAAGCAGAGAGAAGACAGGTAATTACATATGCTAAGGGATGAGAAGAATATAGAGATGATGGATGAAGGATGCATCTCAGAAAGTGTTTTTTTGTCTGAGATCCACTTCAAAATGTTGTGAATAGAGTTAATAATAGAACTTTTGAAGTTATTAAAGTATTTGATTTTAAGTATTTGAAATGATGGATATGCTAACTAGCTTCCATTAATTAATGCACATTTTATTCATAAAACACAATATCACAGCCTCATAAATATGCATAATTATAAACTGTCGACTTAGAATAAAAATAAAAGAGATGGAAAAAGAAAAAGTTTTACGTGCTATACTCAAAAAATAAACTCTTAAGATTATAAACATTGTTCTGTTATACAATGAAGTGAAACATCAACATATAGAACTACCTGTAATACTTTCTGCACATATTGGTTATTATTGTTAAAATTGCTGCCAAAATTATTCACTATTTTGAGGGTAATTATTAATCTGTTTTTGACTGTGTTTCAGTTTCTTTTCTAAGACTTCTACTTTTTTATCTGAAACACATACATTGAACTCCATGACTTCTATAACTTTTTATAATGAAAAACACAAAATCATGCTTTGCACAAAAAGTTCTTAAAATGATGCCAAGTAAAAACTTAAAAGTTTATACAACATAGATTATTTTCTAAAAAAATAAAAAGTAGTTACTTTTATTGAGTGACATTTTCGAAATGGTACAGTTTTGCATATATGCTTTTTGTGTATTTGCATTCATGATAGAATGCATAATCATAGTTTATATACTGCCATAATAATAGAAATTAGAATTCTACAATATAAACATAAATAGTAAATGAACTTTTAAAAAATAATTTCAAATTTCCACAATCCCAGGACTATTACTGTAGCTGTATTTGGTTTGAAATAAATCATGTCTTTTTCTTTCTGATAATAGTTATACTGTGTTTGTTGCTAAAATTAAAACATATATATAATTTGTAGGACTGAAGCTGTAACTCAGTAGTACTGCACTTGCCCAGCATGTGTGAGTAAAATCTGAGCACTGAAAAACAAAAATTACATTTGCATTTTTAATGACTGTACAGACCCATTTTTTTTTACAAATTAGGTTAATAGAAGAATAATTTAATAGTTTTTTTCCCCCCAGAGCTTCAGAATATTCACAATCAAGAATCATTTCAAAGTTATTTGGAAAATCAGTTTATGTTAAATGACTATGTAGACTCTCAAGCCTACTTGTATCAGATGACATTTGAGAAATTCAAATTAGAATTGAAGACAATGTGTCACCTCCAAGAGACAATCATTCCCTCTACTTTTGATCATCTGATTATAGAGCATAGTCTTCTTCTACAGAATAATGTAAATCTCTTGCTTAGATTTTTGGTTTCTGCTATTTTAAATTTTGGTAGCAAATTGGAATCAGGTGATTATTAAAACTTGGAGTTCAATTAAAATGTCATTATATTCCTGGAAATAAGAACGGGTTGTTATGGTTAAATTTAGAGGTTACATTAAAGGTACGATACATGAAGTCAGAAGATGCATAGTCTGACAAAGCACTTTGGCCTGCTTTTTTTCAAGCATCCCACACTTGCACCACACTAGAGTCTTCATGCAACATCACCACTCTTCCTTGGTGTACTCTTCGTTCAGTTAGTTTTCTGGCAAATCCTCCACTTCAGGGCTCATTTATTTATTGTCACAATATTGCCACATCACAAACCACCTTAAAATTTAGTGCTGTACAACAAAACAAAGCTAAAGTAATCTTTACACATGAGGCTACAGTGCACTGCAGAACTACAACGACATGAGTCAGACTTAGGTCATCTTGCCCACACTCATTCTAGCCTTTGCAGGAAGTCGGCCAGTTGCACAGGCAGCTGCTGTAGGGTAACTACTGCACTTTAGATGACCCTGTGTTGCTCACATCTACAGCACAGTCATGGTGATGAGAGGAATCCTAAAGAAAGGTGTAAAGACAAAAGTATTTTGCCAAGCTTCTGGCTGCCCAAAGCATTTCAGCAGCAGGAACAGAAGCCATGTGGGAGGATATTGCCAAATTGTAAGGACACTGGAAAACATAAAAATTGTGTTATTCAAGCAATGACTTTAATCAGTACCTATATGTCTATGCGTATGTTTACCTGTATAAATGTTTATCCATGTTTTTATGCTATATATTTTAATCTCAAGTCAAAAAGGCAAATGCAGTTTCTTTATGTAATATTTAACATTTCACATGTGCATGGATTCTATGACAAGAAAATTATTAAATGCTATGTGTTATGAAGTCACTATTTTTTCTCCAGATTTTAAATGTAGCAGTTACTGGACTTCTTTCATTTTCTAGCACCATTTTAAACATCGGACATCTGTTTCATGATCTCTACGTTCTTTGTCCTTTTAAAATCCCCGAAGAATTAATTATACTAGGAAATCACTGTTTTTCCTTAACTTAAATTTAGCAGCTTATTGGACTTCTCGCTCTCATTTTCTAGTACCATTTTAAACATCAGACATCTGTTTCATTTTCTCTTTGTTCCTCACCTTGTTATAATCCCTCAAGAATTAGTTTTCTTCTTTTTATTGTCATTATAAATTAAACTAACTTCTATTGTTTTAAAATTATTTGTTTGGATGATTTATAATTTCTCTACTATCCATTAAATTGTAGACTTCCTCGTTTTTTTTTTTTCCTTCAGTGCTGGGGATCAAACTCAGGGTCTTGTGTTTGCTAGAAATTGTAGCCTTCTTAAGTGGAAGTCAATATCTAATTATTTCTCCAGAATTACTTATATATGAATATCAATATTTGATGTTATCATAAATGTAACATTATTACTGATATAATGACATTTATTGCCATCTAATATTGTGAGGGATGGTTGACAATTACTATAAATATACATACAGCTTATGTAAGTCATGAAATAAGGGTAGACTTTATACTGTCTAGAGTGCAAATTTCTGATCCTTAATCTGATAAGCTCTGATGCCATCTTATTTTAGTTGATAATATTCTAATTATGCAAAAATTGATTTTAGAGGCAAGGCAATCATCATCTAAGTTCTGTAGGATAGGAGCTTTACATCTAAAATGTGATGTGAATTTTTAATCTAAGTTTAGGAGGAGAACGACAAAAAAATCTGCAAACAATTATAAGTGTTCTTGATAAAAATCATTCCTAAAGGGATGAAGAGTGTAATGCTCTTGAAGAGTGGAAAAGCAGTTACTGAAGCTTGCTGTAACAGAGCAGTCCAGCTTTGCGACACGAAGTCATGAGTTCTCATTGTAGACAGACTGAATAAAAGCTGAAGGACTTACACTTTAGTTTCAATAGAGACTTATCTTTTAAAAGCAGAAAATACTCCATGAAACTTTATGAATACTTTCAGATGAGTCTATAACTGAAGTATTCGAGAAATAAATAATTGATCATAATAAATCTGTCTTTATTAGTTTGGTCTTGCAAAGTTATAGACATAAGAGATATTGCTCACCAGTTCCTTTACTTGGTTTGATTTTTTTAATCAAAAGAATTATATGAACTGCTGTTATCAGAACCTAGTCAGAAGAGGTTACTGGTTCATTGTAGTGTAACACAGTATCCCTGCACTGAGTGGGTTAGTGTAACTATCTCAATCAATCCTTGTTCTACGCATCAGGAACACTGACAGGACATGAGAGAAGCACATTAGCTTTGCTCTGTGTGGCACCTGCTGGGGCTGAGCTGGTTGGCATTGTTTCCTATTTCCCACGCGCATTACCTTGGGTAAGACTGCATGGCTAAGGAGCAGCTAGCATTTATCAACCGATGGGCCAAACAATATGGCCATCAAGATGGTTCTAGCTGCTACCTAGAAATTAGGCAGAGACTGAACTGTGTGAAACATGCTTCTTTGTGTCAGCTGGGTTTCCTCATTCTCTGGCACTTTGTGATTTTAAACTTCCTTATAGGATATTTGTACTCCTTATGTTGTTGCTTGTTTCTGTGAATACAAAGGCAGGATTTGCCAGAATTTCTTACAAATTAGTCCCAGAATCGGCACATCACTTAATTCAGATCACAGGGCATTCTGAACAGGAAGAGGAGCAAAGAAAACAAAACCAAACCAAACCATGTAAATGTAAGGAACCGTTATTCACTGGTACAACCAGTTTAATCTTTTACAATGGGCTACTTGCTACCCTCTCTAACTTGTGCTCTAACCTATGCAAAACACATCTTAACACTACATCCAAAGATATTCAGAATCTTCTCTCATTATAGCATTGAGCTCAGGTTGGAGATCAGAAATCTCATCATGTACATCAAGTCCACGTAGGGATCTGACCTCTGTGGTTCTTTCCAATCTGAAAATGCATTAAATTAAATAGACAAATTAATTATCTCTACATGGACAATATACTGAAGATGAGAAGTGCATACCTTCAGTGTTTTCATTCATATCAGGTTGATCGATGAAAGTTACATAGAAGTCATTGATCCCTAATCATTGTAAAATCCACCTGAACACATGGAATCAAGTCCATTAGGGCCCAATTTTATTCCTTTGATTGGTTCTACAAGATTCTTAGCTAGACCTTCTAAATTCTGATCTCTTCCATCTGCATCATACGTACTTTTTCTCCCCACGCTTGTGGCTGAGTAGCTTTCTCAGCCCATTTCTGCTACAAGAAGTTGAAGACCTAGAAACTTCTTTCCATTATGAAGTGTCACTAACATTGTAGTCCAAACGAATATATTTTTGCCTACAAACATGTGGATTTCCAATGTATTATCACACACACACACACACACACACACACACACACACACACACATACACACACGCAAGCACAGATTTTCTTGAGGTAGGACCCTTTACTCTAGATTGAACATCAGGAGACTGAAAGTTTTTACGGGTTTCATTTTCTAGTTTAGTGAGTCTAAATATTCATCATAAAAACTTGAGGCCTTTACAAATGTCCTATAGGAATTTGTTAAAATGGCTTTTGCTGGCAATTCTCATTACTGTACTTTGTGCTGTTTGAAAACGATCAGTTACTTTCCTATTCAGGTCTTTTAGTTTTTATCTCCTATCATATACGAGGGAATTCTCTCTACATGAGGGTTTGCCAACTGGGGAGACGGTCAGGTGCTGTCACAGTGAGACCATTTATATTAGTCAATTTTCCCGCTGCTAGGAGAAAACACCTGACACTTGCAACTTGAGAGGAAGGGAGGTTTATTTTGGCGCATGTTTTCAGAGGTTTCACTCAGTGGCCTCCCGGTTTCCAAGCAGAAACATCATGGCAGAAGGGCACGGAAGAGGAATCTGTTCAACTCATGGTAGTAGGAAGCAGAGCAGTTGGAAAGAGCCAACAGGAAGGAGCCAAGGACCAAAATAGTCTTTAAGGTCTTACCCTCATGACCTGCTTCCTCAAACTAGGAACTTAACAGCCACTCAGCTATGAACTCATCAATAGGTTAACCATGATGAGATTAATTTCTTCATCTATTCACCTCTCTAGGAGTCTCTTGATCTAGTCAAGTTTACAATCAAGATTAATCTTACCATTAATACTACTCCTTGAATATATATATTTTTTCTCAGTTCCATGGCCCACATGGGAGTTTCACTTCTGGGATTTTTACAGAGATGTATTTCTGTGTTAACGGTTGCTACCTGGACTTTTCAGGGGAGGAGAGCTTGGGACCACCTCTTCTGCTATCTTACTGCTGTTGAAAGAGATAGCTAATTAGATCATCTTCCACAATACTTTAAATGTACTATAACCATAGTTACAACACCTGAAAATAATAACTTTAAATATACTTGTATGTATTCTGGTTGTTTAGCCTCCCAAAATTTTGAAAAGGTAGAAAGGTCTATAAACCTATGTTCTTCAATATCATAGTCACTAGTTATATTTTTTCTATTAAGCAATTGAAATGACCTAGTACAACTGAATAAGTAACATTTTAATTTATTGTTAATTAATATAAAATTCATTTTTAAATAACCAAAGTTGACCAGTGGCTAAGTTAACTGTTGATGTGAATTCCTCAGATGTATTCGATCAACATCTAGGGAATCTGGATGTCAGCCCTGTAGCTTAACACAAATTGATTCACACATAGAAACTAGGTGCATATTTGAGATTCATACATAGGAGGCAGAAGTTAGGTGTGAATTAGTGTCATGCACCAGTTGTTGAGGATACAAAATATCTAGAAAAGTAAACAGAATGAGTGCAAACTGTATTGTTTAGTTCCACAACACAATACCATAAACTGAGTGTTTTAAGAATAAAAATTAATTTTCACAGTTCCACAAGGTAGAAGTCTAAATCAAGGGGTTGGCAGGTCTTAATTTCATTCTGACAACTCTCCCATTGGCTTAGGGATGACTATTTTTGTCTATGTCTTTACATTGTCCTTCCTTTGTGTATGATTGAATCTTAATCAAACTGCCTTTTAAAGATAGTGATATTAGATTGGACTCCACCTCACTGACTTTATTTTACTCTAACTTTTTAAATGTTCTACCTAGTTTCCAAATACATTTGCACACTGCAGTACTAGGTTTTAGGACTTCAGCATATGAATTTTTATAAGACAAATTAAGACAAACTTATAAGACAAATATAAGATTATATATATATATATATATATTTTTTTTTTTTTTTTGCAGAAAACATATCGCTTAGTTATTGCTGCATAGGAAAGCTCCATAAAGCAACTATCACTCAGTAGCACCCAAATATCTAAAATTTAGTTGATTGAAGAGTTGGCTTGTTTAACATTTCAGTTTCTCAGTACAAGTACGCAGACAACTCCATTTCAGGCTGAAGAACCTAGAATCCATTTGGTTCCACACCGCTTTTATTTTCTTAGCAAAATGATTCAAGATGGGAAATAGTCTGCTGCTTAACGAATATGCACTGACCCACTGGATGGCAAATCGAAAAAACACAAGACTTCCTTCACCTTAGAATCAGAATTGTTGTACTGTGACTTCTGTGCATGTATCTGGCTGAAAATCAGATTATGTAGATCAGTATTCTGATCTCAAAAGCAAGGAAAGGGGAAATACACTCTATGGTGAAGAATCTGCTGGATATCAGTGGGGAGCAGGATAAAAAATTGGGATCACTACTATAATTTATCATGAAACATTTCACATTTTGAGAATCATGCATGATCAAATCTATAAAGTCAAATTCCATCATAAAAAAATGAAAAGTAGAATACAGAAAGCCAAAATTTCTACATAGCACTGTAAAGAAGACTGAAATAAAATTAAACAGGCTTTAGGGCAGTTGCTAAGAAGGTATTTTCATAGTGGAGATATAAGTTGGACATTTCTAATATCAGGAAAAGATTAGTGTAATTAATGGCACTTAATTTGGAGAGAATGGAAAAACATTTGATTAGGAACTATTTCTAGACTCTGGTTTTACCATTAATACAAATAAGGAATAACTCATTGCTATTTTACTGATAGATTGTTCAGGTCATTTGTATTTTAGTTCATTATATAAAAATTAAAAATGAAAAGGCATTTTTATTTTACACTGAAGAAAGGTAGCTACAACTGAAGTCTCCTGAAATTATGCATATCCTTAATCTTTATTAATTAAGTGGCATAGAGTATTTGCGTAGGACTATATTTATAATGCTTCCTTATGCCTGTGTTTGTTATTCATTAATTATGTAAGATCCTCCAAAAGCACTTAAATCCCAAAGTGCTGGAGGCTGCATTCCAAAATTTGATTTTTATGTGCAAGGTGCACATGGGTAAACCTGATCCTGAGGGAAGTACTTAACTCAGTTGTTAGTGAATCAGAGGACATTGTTCTCCAATTCTCTTCTGTCTTTGCTATGGCTTAAATATAATTATTAGTATCTTCAAATTCAATGTTAATTACTTTTTATTAGTATAAACAAAACTGTATGCGTCAAAATCTAAACTTTGAGAACAACGTAAACTACTTTTCAAGAGCAATTGTTTTGGTCTTTCAAGAAAATCTTGTGTATATTTATCTTAAGAAAAGTTAAGGACAATGATCTAATTTTTTCTAATATCATCCTTAATGCAAAAGGTCAAATATTTGGCTGACTTTTAAGGATATCACAAATATTTTTCTTTTTCATATTTACTTTGAAACTCTGTAGGAATAATGCTATTGGCTGAATTTTGTGGCCCTCAAATTCCTGTTTCAAAGAGGTGTTTGCCATTAAATGAGGCTATTGGTCTCAGCTCTAAACCAATATGCCTGCTGTTCTTAAAAGAACAAATTTGGACACAGATATGTGTGCTTTTAGAGGAAAAATCATACATGGACACAGTGAGAATATGGATGTCTACAAGCAAAGGAAAGAATATGGCCATCTACAAGAAAGGAGAAAGAATGAATCCAAACCTGCCATATCTTAATCTTGGCTTTCTGGTTTTTAGAACCATGAAGACATAAATTTCTGCTGCTATCTAATCTGTGATGTGTTGTAATGACAGCCTTACTAGAGATATGACATCAATGACGTAACAGTAGAAAGGAGAAAAACTGTTTCCTGTATTCATCAATACATCATTCTGGAATAAGACATATATGTGCACACACACACACACACACACACACACACACAAAACAAACTCAGAAACACAAAACTGTATTGTAAACATTGCAAGATTAAAATAAAATGTCATCCCTAATTAGCAGAAAGTGTCCTACATGACCATGGTCTGTACAAAGGCACCCTGACCCTTCCTTGGTCAGTACACTGTGAGGTGAACAGATGTGAAATTTTTACACAACTAGATAACACTAAATGTTTTAGTTGCTCTCTTGGTAATTTGAACATGGAAATGAAAGTCAGTTGTGTGACATTTTATAGGAGTATTTTTACAGGAATATTTTGAGTTCAAAAATGCTCTGAAATATGCTATAAGGATACATTAGAGTTCTAGGGGCTATACAAAAATAAAGTAGTTTTAAAAAATTAAACATTATAAGGAAACTAAATTCATGGAGCCAAAAGACTACAAGGAATGGAACTGACTGGTGATTACAAAAGAACACACGAAGGAGAAGAAGAAAAGGGAGGAGAAAGACAGAAAGAGAAGGTGTCAGGGGGAGAACAGAGCTGGGGAATTAAAGACAACACACATCATATTTACAGTAGGCCACCAAAATACTGCTGCTAAAGTGACCAAGGCTTCTCCTGACAGAGCCATGGTCTCTAGAGCCCTGGTGAATTTTTCTAGCACCTCAAATCTCTCATTTGTTGAATGAACTCACTGAATGACCACTCTAGGATACATATGAAATTGTGGGTGTCTATTTTATTAGTACGTGCTTGTGATACATAATTTATATATTCACTATGGGGCGTAGTTACATGTACATATCTCATCTTCTTTTTACTTCCCCTTTCCCTTCTTCCTTTATCCTTCTCTCCATTTCTACATCCCCTTCTGATTTACAAAAGTTCTCTCTCACTGTTTTCTATTATCTATCTTTTATTTTG